>CATIWR010153689.1:0-121323 GCA_949677035.1 Omphalea diandra
TCACACTAAACCTTACAACTTGTGTTTTACAGGCTCACACAAAAAACCTTTTACAAGTGTTTTCAAGGCTCACACTAAAACCTATCACAATATGTGTTTTATGGCTCACACATAACTTATGTGTTTTAAGGCTCACACAACAACCTCTTTATAGTGTTTTAACAGGCTCACACTACAACCTTTACAATGTGGTGTTTAATGCTCACACCCAACACTTGACAATATTACAAAGAAAATTGAAAGAAATGAGTAGCAAAGATTGAGAGCTTTTTCTCTTGATAATAAATTTCTTGACCTTTGCTATTAATGCTTGGTGGAGTATTTATACCCAAATTCCAACAAAGAAACTAACGGCTAGTTTATAATGGCTAGTTTTATAACAGCTAGTTCATAATGGCTAATTTTATAATCGCTAGTTTATAACAGCTAGTTTTATAACAGCTAGTTTTCAATAGTGCTTTAAGAAAATATAGTCGTTATGTTTCTTCAGCCCGCATAAGTCGCAGTTGCTAATTCATTTGTGTAGACCGCAATTCTAACCGAGAATCAGTCTGTCAAAATTTGCAATTTTTACTTCTCAAATCGCGGTTGCTACCAATATGTAGCTTTCGCGATTTTTAACTTCCAACGGCTTCCTAGGACACTTGTGAAGCTCTGATTGTGGACATCTTTCCATTGTGAAGCTTTTTGTAATTCGCGGTCTCTACTTCGACGCGACACAGACTGCGAATTCGTTTGTCATTTTTGGTTTGCTTCGTTTTGCTTGTTCGAGGCCGAGAATGACTCCACGATTTAGCCTGTCTGATTTTTGGCAAGTCTTCTCAAGAGTCACAGTCGCGAATCCTTGATTGCAATTGCAAGACACTTTGGAGTTAAAAAGATTTTCTTCCAACTTAACTAGAGAGACTTATTTTTCTGCAAAATCAACACTTTTAGCAAAACTTTTCCAAGCATCGAAAGTTTCATGCTTATAAGCTAGGAAGGATACCTAAATAAACTTAGAGTAATTATCAACTAGGATAAGTGCATAATTTTTTCCACCTAAGCTAGCACTCCTAATAGGTCCAATTAAGTCCATATGGATAAGTTGAAAAGGTCTAGATGTACTTACAACATTCCTTGTCTTGAATGAGGATAGATGTTATTTTCCCATTTGGCATGGTATACATTTCTTATCATTTGAGTTTGTCCTTTGACAACTTTAGCTTAGAAAGACCTTCCACTAACTTTCCTTTTGATAGGCTTTTTAGGAGCTCCAAGCTAGCATGACCAAGTCTTTTATGCCAATGCCATGCTTTATTGCTAAGTGACATAAAACACTTGAAAGATTGGTTAGCCAAATTGTCTAAGTCAATTAGGTAGGTATTAGCCCTCCTTTTACCCTTGAAGACTACCTTTTTATCTATCAAAGTGGTAACTCAACATTCGCTAGGATCAAAGGTGACTTTGTTACCTTTGTCATATAATTGACTTACACTAAGTAAATTATGTTATAAATCATCTACAAGTAGAACATCATTAATAAGAGAACAACCATTCTTACCAATTATTCCAATGCTAATTACCTTGCACTTAGCATTGCTTCCAAAAGTGACATTGCCATCTTCCTTCTCTTTTATGACCATGAATAGCTTTTTATTACTCGTCATATGCTTTAAGCATCCACTATCCATATGCCAATCATTGACTTTATTAGTGGTTGCCATGCAATCCTACACAACACAAACAAATCACTTTTGTTTAGTTACCCAAGCATACTTGGGTCCTAGAGGATTAGGCTTAGAAGGGTGAGCCTTCCTAATATAATAATGAATATTTATATGACCAAACTTTATGCAATAATGACATTGGAGTTTAGACTTGTGAGTTTTCCTCCTATTCATAGCTTTGGTATGAGTAGGGGTACTTCTCATACCATAATAATGTGAGTGTAAGCATGTGCATGAATGGTTAGGAGTGGAAGATAACTTTTTGTGCGTGTTGGGGTGAGCATGTTTCTTGGTGTAGATGTATGCATGGTTAGCTCTTTTTGGCATAGGCTTTGAGCCTTGATGTGCCTTCCCTTTGCCCTTGGGCATTAGTGGCTTAGTAATTTGAGCACCATTCCTCCCAACTACCTCAATACTAGATGTTTGAGGTGTTGAAGCTCTAATGAAAGTGGTGAGAGGGGGATTAGATGATGACAAGGCTTCATTGAAGCTAAGACCATGTCTAACTAGTTGGGGTCTTTGAGATACAATTAATGATCTAAAGCTTCCTTCCCTTTATGAAACTTAGAAATAGAGTTTCTAAGCTCAATTACCTCTCCTTTTAAAGTATCATTTTCCTTTCTTAAGGAATTTAGAGAAGATGAGGACTTAAAAAGACTCTCTAAAGACTTTTTGAGTTCTTCATTAGAAGTTTTTAACTCACTTATAAGATCATTTAAGGACTTAAATTAATCCTAGTTTAGAACATTTTTTCTTATAAGTCTTCATTTGTGACTTGTATTTGTCACTTCTCAAAGTAAGAGCTTTCGAGAGTTCATCATCTGCTTCATCTAATGCATCATAGTTTTCCTAAGAATGGGGTGAAGAGCTTACCTCATTTAAAGAGTCATCTTATGCCATGAAGCATAGATTTGCCACTTCCTCATCTTCATCCTCTTCACTTGAGTTGTCATCCCAAGTAGCTTTGAAGCACTTGTTCCTTTTCTTGTTCCCTTTTTTCTTCCTTTTTAGCTTGGGACAATAATATTTGATGGGGCCTTGTTTGCCACACTCAAAGCATATTACCTCATCCATTATTTCTTTGAGGTTGGGAGTTATTTTCTTGAAGTTTATTCTATCTTTTCTTCTTCTTATCGGTTCTTTGGTTCTTCTAGAAAATATGGCCAACTCATCCTCTTCTTTATCACTATCTTCCTCACTTGAAACATCCTTTACTTCTTTATCTTTGGATAAAGATTTGAAAGCTAAGGTCTTATTTTCTGCCTTATCATTCTTGTCTCCTTCTCCTTTCATCTTCTTCATCTCCTCATCCTTTTTTGAGGCTAGCGTATGAGTTAGAAGCTTGCCTATGAGGACATCATTTTGCACCTTCCCAATTTTTGGATTTGACTCTTGTATGCTATAAGCCTTAACACCAAATTTCTCAAGAGGTAAAGATTTAAGCATTTTTTAGTTTATCTCATGATTAATGAGTATCCTTCCAAATTCTTCATGTTTATGACAATTGATAGAAGTCTATTCATCATATCTGTGATGCTTTCATTGTTCTTTGTCATGAACAACTCCCATTCTGCCACATACATTTCCAATCTGCTAGACTTCACCAATGTTTTGTCTTCATGGTAGTTCTCTAAAGCTTTCCATGTTCCATGGGCTGTGAGGCAATGTTGAACCCTTCTTATTTCTTCCATTGACAAAGAATTAAGAAGGATTGCCACTGGCCTCTTGTTCCTTCCATTGGATCTCCTGTGAGCTTCAACCCATTCTTCCCTTAGGATCAATTCTTCACTTTTATCAACCACCTTAATAGGTGGCTTCCACTCGTTTGCCATAATGTCCCAAAGATCCACCACATTGTTATTTAAGTATATCTTCATCCTATACTTCAAATGCATATAGTCAGATCCATTAAAATATGGCTTGAGATGGGTATGGATTCCTTCTTATGTCATTGATCCTTTCTCACACAATTAAGGCTTGAATTGAGACTTAGCTATGATATCACTTATTGGCCCTTGAGCACTAAGGAGGGAGTTGAATTCATGGGAATTTAAAAAATTTGGAGGGAAGATAAAGTGTTTGAGATTTAAAGAGAAGTAGAAAGAATGAACACACAATATTTATAGCGGTTCGGGTGTTAATGAACACTATCTGCACTCTCAAATTCTTTATAATTAGGTGTTTTACTAACTTAAAGTGGTGTTTCCAAGCTCACACCAAACTTGTATAATGTGTTTTAATGGCTCACACATAACCCTACAATTTATGTTTCAAGGTTCACACAAAGGTTCACACTTTATCCTAATACAAGAGTTTTGACAGCTAGTCTAACTCTCAAACCTAATTACAACGGTGTTTAATGCTTACACCCAACAATAATTATTGACATACAAAGTGTTGGCCTAGTGCACCAAGAAGAGGGGTTGAATTGGTGGGAAATAAAAAAATTGGAAGAAAAAGTAAGATTATTAGAGAATTAAGAAAGGGTAGAAAAAGATAAACACAAGATGTTTATAGTGGTTCGGGTGTTAACAAACCCTATATCAACTCCCTAATTCTTCACAATTATGTATTTCACTCAACTAAAAAAATGGTGTTTCCAAGCTCATACCTAAATTTCACAATATGTTTTATGGCTTACACACAACCCTTACAATTTGTGTTTTTAGGCTCACACAAAACCTCTCACAATTGTTTTGGAAAGGCTCATACTTTAACCTCTTAGTTTTGGTAGCTAGGCTAATTTTCAACCTACTTATAAAGGTGTTTAATGCTAACACCAAATAATCAATAACACATAAACAAGAATAAGAAGAAAAGAGTAATAAATTTATAAGAGTTTGGTTATAATAAATAAAATTTTCTTACTTGCAGATTTTACATTAAATGTTTGTCAGACATAAGTCATGGTCGTGACTAGCATTTTGTGGTTGCAATTTTCCAAATTATCTTGGGAAGCCTAAAGTCGCGGTAGAAACCCCATTCTGTGTCCAACGGCTAGTCCTCTTGTCTTTAACTCATTGGTCAGTCAAGAAATATAGTTGTTGTGTTTGACTAACCAACCAAAAGTCATGGTTGCGATTGAACTTCCTTTTGGGTGTGACTGACAACGAATTCTGCTATTTAGTAAGGAGACAACACTTTCTTGAGTCGCGGTCACAACTGATGCTTCACCCTTGCTATTTTTGATATTCCAATGGTTGCCTTGGACACTTGGCGTAATTTGGTTGCAAACTTGGTTCCCTCCTATTTGGTATGAAATTCGTGGTCGTGACTTTGGACGTGAACATTACCATAAATTCCTTTATAAGTCAATCTAGCTTTCCTTACTGAATTGTAACTGCAAATTCGTCCACGAATTCTTCTAGCCAAACTTCATCCATCAATGCAAAGTTGCGGTCGTGAATTAGAGATTCCTTATCACAAATTTGGTTGTCTTCCTCAAAGTTAGAGATTTAGCCTTCTATCTAACTTCCAATAAGAAACTAACTTATATACTACAAAACAACACCTAAACAAAGCATTAGAACTAATCAATCTCTATTGCCAAGATCAAAAGAGGCTTATGACTTAGGTTTAACCAACCCAGTCTAACACAAAGAGTAAGTTATGAAGTAAAATTGTAAGAGTTTGGCTATAATTAATGAAATTCTCATGCATTCATGTCTATTTAGTGGAGCATTTATATAAAACAACTACTAAAGAGATGTTACAAACAAACTATTCCTAAATCTTCAAGGTAAGTTAGGTAGATTTTGCATTAAATGCTTGTCAAACTAATTTCGCTGTCATGATTGGCATTCCGTAGTCGCAAATTTTCAATTTACACTAAAAAGACAAAAATCGTGGTAAAGAACCTCATTTTGTGTCTAACAGCTAGTCCACATGGCGTGTTGCTAATGGCATTCTAAGAAATATATTCTTTGCATTTGGCTAAGCAACTAAAAGTCGCGGTCGCAATTAAGATCCTTCTTGGAAACAACATTGATAGTGAATCCTTCTATTTGGTAAGAGAAGTTACCTCTATATGTCGCAATCTCGACTAGTTTTTTGCCATCACAAATTTGGATATCCTAACGGTCATCTTTGGACACTTGACATGTTATGGTTGTAGACTAGGTTCAATCCATATAGCTACAAAGT
Organism: Omphalea diandra; assembly: GCA_949677035.1. NCBI lineage: Eukaryota > Viridiplantae > Streptophyta > Magnoliopsida > Malpighiales > Euphorbiaceae > Omphalea > Omphalea diandra. The sequence goes on from CATIWR010153689.1 coordinate 5,853, forward strand.
CATGATCGCGACTGAGAACGTGAACATCATCATAAATCACTCTGTATGATATTCATGTCTTCCTTAGCTGGATTGTGACTACTATTTACTCTATAAATTGGTCTAATCCAAGTTCAATCATCCTTATTGGAAGGTCGTGATTGCGATTTAGAAGTTCTTGACCACGAATTTGGTTGCCTTACTCAATGCTAGAGATTTAGATTTCCATTCAACTTCCAATGCAAACCTAACTTAAAAACTACGAAGACAACACTTAAACAAGATGCTAGTACCTATCAATCTTCATTGTCAAGATCAAAAGAGGCCTTTGACTTAGGTTTGACCAACCTAGTCTAGCAAATATCATCCAAATGCCTTTCATTGTGTTTTTATCTCTTTATTTTGTTCATGATTCATGTATTTTCATTTATGGTTTATATACTAATTTATGATGTTGGGATATGTTACTATGGACATTAGATGTATGCTTTGGTGCCTTAACTTTAGAGTTATGGTAAGGTGGCTATAATGACCCTTATTTGCCTTTCCTTTGGTTTCCTTTATTTATTTTCCTTTATTGATTACTTTTCCTTTGGTATCCTCTATTTATTTTCCTCTATTGATTACTAACTAACTTGCGCTTTTTTGGGTGTAGGTGTTCTTACTTGAGTTAGGCCATGAATTTGGTCTTGATCCCCTTACAAGACTATGAATGATTATGCTTGAATGGATGGATGATAATGCATATTAAAACCCTTACCTCATGTCACACATCCCCATTCCATCTTGATTATACATGATATGGATGAGTGTATGGATATGTTTGATGAACCTTACACAAGATGCATGATCCCCTTCCCATATGATGAAATGTTTTGATTGACTTGATTACAGTAGATATAAGTTTAAGGGTTAAAGCAAACTAATCAAAACTTGGTTAAAATATTAAAAGTGAACTAAAGATGCCTAATGGTCTGATCTTAATATCAAGATAGTTTAAAAGTGCCTAACCTCTTCCCCAAGTCGTACCTAATTTTCAAACCCGATCTCTGATGAAGTGAAGACGAAATGAGCCTTCTAATTGACTTAAATTAGGTTTAGATTTTCCCTTCCCGATTCTTGTCTCGACTAAAGTCAGGCGATAACTCTTCATTTTCTAAGGATGGTAACAATGTATTGTCTTGCATTTAGTCCCTTAATGACCATCATTTTGGATTTAAGGCTTTGAAATCATGCAAAGCGTAAAAGGATCCCCTATTGATCCAAATGTATACCACACCTTGAGGTCATTACCAATTTAAAGATTCACATCCTCTTGATTCCCCATTGATTGATACAAGGATAAAGTTACGAGTAAGATTCCATTGGTTCGAGTGAAACCAAGCAAAACGCTCACAATGGCGACTCCACTAGGGACCCAAAATTGACTTCACATTTAATCTCTAGTTTATTTCTAATATTTTTAAACTTGTTATTGAATAACCCTTTTGCATTCATATGGCCTCCACATTTTACTACAAGCATTAGGATGCCTTTAGACAAATCGATGGTTCTCCAAACTTAAGACATAAGCTTCATTCGACCTTAGGAGATTATAGGAGGATCATCACTCATGAGCCTACTATCTTCGGGTATATCGAATAAGGGATCATGAAAATCGCCCCGCAAGCTTACGACACCCATAAACTACAACAACCCTCTCAACCATTAGGCCTACGTAGGAGCCAATAGTAACTTGGCATAGGTCACCGCTCTTATTTGCATTTCTTCTTTAGAGAAGAGTGAAAGTCCTTGAAGAACATGGTTTGAAATCCCTAATGTAAGCATAAATGTAACCCCATCCCTCTTGATGTAATTATCCCCCACATGTAAATACTTATGTACTCCCTCTTCCTCGCCATATAAATATCTTATGTGTGTATCCCTCATTCCTTAAAAGGATTCCTTTCCTTATTTGTAAAATGTTCTTCCTTTGTAGTGCCTTTGTATATATGTTCCTTCGAGGCCTTAACTTTTTCCAGTTTGAGGCGACCCCTCTCATTTTTTGTCCTATCATGGTATAAGAATGAGACTCTACTTAGGAAAGAGCCACCAGACCTTGTGTTTGAGAGGAATAAGGTTAGAAGCATATTATGCATATCATGCATACATGCATCAATTACTTATTCATATATCATATTGATAACCCTTGTCTTACAACCATCATAGTTCCATCCAAATCCTTATGGAAAATAAGAGGGAACCGACTTGCTAGAAAGAGTAAGACTCTGAGTTCAAGCCAGAAAGTTGACCCGATCATGTAGCCAACCATACCACTTGAGATCTTAAATAGAATGATGGTCAACTTCAACTGCAAAATGAAAGAGGGGATTGCCGAGGAAGTAAACAAGCATGTTAATGAAATTCTGAAAAAGGAGGAGACCTCTGTTAATAAACTGATAAAGGGAAAACACTAATGGAAGCTCCCCAACTTATGGTGATATATAATAATCTAATTGGGATGAAAGAATACCATGAAAGCAAGCTTGCTAAAGAAGTGGAAAGTATGACTGTCGATCTAGACAAATCCCTTGAGAGTAAGAAAGAAAGAACTCAGTTTGATGACTTTGCCAAGTAATTAGAGAAAATACAAAAGGCCCTTGGTACTAAAAGTTTGGAAAAGGGAACAGACATTGAGGATTGTTGGCATGCAAACCTTAGAAATTACTAGATAACCTTTGTATGCCAGAGCTTCCTAAATTCACAAGGATGTAGAATGCTAAGAACCATGTTCGTTCATATATACTAGTCATGAAGGCGTTCAGGGTTCCTATGAATTCTATGTTAGAGCTTTTTGAGTTATTGCTAGAAGGGTCTGCAAAGATATGGTATTTCAATCGACCAAAAGCTATCAAGGAAGACTAGAAAGAGTTGACAAAAGTTTTTAAGAGGCACTATGCTTGTAATTCGAATCTAAAAGTCACATTGCATGACTTGAAATATTTGAGGCAAAAAACTAATGAGAGATTTAATGGCTATATCAAAAGATGAAAGAAAATGGCTTCAAAGGCAACCACAAGGCCTATAAATCGAGAGCAAGTCAGGATGATTGTTAGAGGGGCTCTAACTAGTATTGGCTCCAAAATTCGATGAATGTTGGTTAGGAACTTTAAAGACCTTTTAGAAGCAAGTTTGCAAGATGAAGATTAGAATCTTAGTCGAGAAGACAATATGTGAAAAAAAAAAAGTGCCCAGTCTCAACCATAATCTGAGGAAAATAAGATGTCGATTTAAATGCAGTAAGAGCGCCAAGATAGTTCAATGATTTAGGAATGCCTCTGTCTAAGGCATTTGAGAGGTTGTAGCAGAAGGGAGTGTTGAAACCTCTAGCATCGAGATCACCTCCTAACCTGCTACCCAGGGGATATGATGTTAATGCGTACTATGCTTTTCATCAAGAAGTAGGACATAACATTGATGACTATTATAGGATGAGACACAAGATTCAAGATCTCATCGATAATAAGATGATTATGCCACTAAATTTTGGAAGGCCTAGCATCTAAGGGAACCCTTTCCCAAACTACTGTAATGTTCATCACCCAAACTAAAGGACTTTCAAGAAAGATTTTACGATTCCTAAGGAAATTATTATTGCTGCTATTGAAGAGGTCATGATTGACGCTCTAGTTGTTTACACTATCAATCCATGGAAAAGATCAGATGAGGAGATAAAACAAGTATGAAGGAGGAGAATGATTCAGTTATGGGTGGAGAGTGATATAGAAAAAGAAGTAGAGTAGGTTAGCCATATGACTCATAATAAGAAGAACTACCTTGATAGGGAAGCCCTCAATTAATGAAAGTTGAGAAAAAGGCAGATGAACTTGTCATGGAAAAGGAGGATGATAATCCTATTGTGAAACAATTGAAGAAGATGCCTATCCAAATCAGTGTGTGGGAGTTACTCATTACCTCTCATGAATATAAGAAGGCTATGGTTAAGGCTTTGTCAAGTTTGATTATCTCAAAGGAAGCTACTCCAATGGATGTCATCGCATTGGTGACTCATAATGGTAAAATCACTTTATTGGATGAGGATTTACTGCCAAATGGAAGGGATCATAACTTGGCCATATTCATTCAAGCTAAGGTGAAGGGAAATGCATGCCATGTGTGATGGTTGACAATCCAGGATCAACATATGCTGGTCAAATTTGCTACACAAGTTTATGTTATCTAAGAAAGATTTAAGGGCTTCTGATAGTGTCATACATGTCTACAATGATAGCAACAACTAGCTTTAAGTATGATTAAGACCTTGGTAAAGATGGGTATAGTAAAGATGATGGTGTAATTCATGGTCTTGGTGTTGGACTGAGTGGCGATGAGACAACCCAAGAGGGAGGTGAATTGGGTTATAATTAAAATAAAAAATGCAACCATAAACAACTAGAGCGAAAATAATAAGCACATAAATCAACATAAAGATTTATAGTAGTTCGACAACTTGCCTACTCTACTCCCCACTTAGGCTATTCCATTCTCCAAACTTTCCTTTAGGCCTATCTATTCTTTTTTAGGCTCAAGAACAAAACCTTCCTTTTTCTAGGGTAAGAAATAACCTTGCCTTTTACAGGCTCAAGGATAACCTTCCCTTTTATAGGCTCAAGAAGAACCTACCCCTTGGTATTTTTATAGGCATAATACCAACCTTTACAACCATTAGTAAGGATAGATCCAAGTAGTGTCTATGCCTCTCAAATTAGGCAGCTAATACTCTTAGTGCTCAAGAAAAACTTACTCATAAAAAGAGTAACAAAAACAAATTCAGTCTACCCAAATACAAAACAATACATAAAAAGGTTTGCACAAAGAGTTACAAGGTATTCACACTTGTTCACAATAATTTATAACCTTTCTAAAATTCAAAAATGCTTTTTATATAGCGAAGCTCTAAAACTAGCTGTTAGAATAATTGATGTTGTGTCTGACAGCTTTTCTGCAAAACTAGCCATTAGAGATGACAACACCTATTGTTCTTCGTCAACACCTGTTGAACTTGTAATGATTACTTCCAATGCCTATTGAATGTCTTTCAAGGCCCATTAGTTTTTACTACAATGCTTGTTAGAGAGAGGATCAATGCCCATTGTTCATTTCCATAAAGCTTGAATTTTATGCTTTATTTTTCAAACTTTGCACAGTTGCTTTCCATGACTATTGATTCGCAATGCCTGTTGGAAACTCCATCAACACCTCTTGAGAAGGGCCAATGCCCATTTTAGGTTCCAGAAGCTTTAGTTCAGGCTTGGACACTTTTTCTGCTTGTTGCAAATTTACAATGTCTATTGCTAACTTAAATCAATACCTATTGTGAAACTTCAATGCCCCTGGTGAGGTCTAGCACAGTTCAATATGGAGTACTTCTCTAATGCTTGTTACAAATGGACAATGCTCATCACGAGGTCTAGAAGACTTTAGCAAAAGAGCAGCATCCAACCAACGCACACTGAGAGATGTTTCAACATCTGTTAAATTTACACAATGCCCATTAAACTTGTTATGGTCCTTTAACATTTGTCGGGTCTTGTGTTCTTTAAACATTCTCCTTTAGCATTTAGAATAATCTCCCCTTTTAATGTACGTCGAGCCTATTCAAAACGTTAAACAAACACTAAAGTACAAACATTAAAACTTCTTTTGGTTTTGTTATAGTTTTGTTATCATTCAAAGCTATTGTTTTGTTATCATTCAAAATACAACATTCAAAGTAGAGAAGTGAGTCCAATGCCTTATGGCTACATGTTCTTCAAACATTCTTCCCCTATGATTCACAACACTTGGACATTCTATTCACCTTCTCGCTTTTGTTGGAAAGACTTTGGTACCACCCAATGGATGGTGTACCTTTAACTATTCATTAGAAAGTTAAGATTCCTTACAAAAGTGAGATTATGACCATTTATATAGAGTTTGAGGGAGATTGTATCGGCTTTGAGTGTGGTCATTATGCATCTTTGAGGGTTTCATGTTACAAAAGTCATTGATAAATGGGTTGATCCTAAAGTCATAGGACTATGAAGAACATGAACTTTCTTTTAGGACAGGGGTTAGGGAAGAATTCTACTGGCATATCAAAGTTCCTTGAAATCCCTATTCAGAGTACAAGGAAATGATTAGGGTATCGTGGTAAAGAGAAGGAGCTAGAATTAAAGGACTTATGCACACCACTATTATATTTCTTTGTAAAGGAAGAGGAAGCCACTGAAAAAGTCGAGCAAGAAGTCTGAGAAGGCCTTTTTCCATCTACACATTGGTGAGTTGGGATATCAGAATTATCAAGACCTACCCAAAAAGGAGTATGGCAAGAAGAAGAGAACAACGAAGGGTAAATAGATCTTGACAATAAAGAATGAATAAGAATAAGATCAATTTATAGTACTACATGGTCCATAGTCTACTTAGTCATGGAATGATAAGAAGAAGGTCATTGATGAGCAACCCGAGGAGTATTGGCTAAATTAGAAATTTCAAGCTACTGAGGAAGATCATGTAAAGGATCAACGAAGCATAATGCACCCTTCTTGGACTAAAAAAGGGAGTATACTGGGTCGTGTAAGTTTACTGAAGTTATATACACTGGGATAAAGTTGAAGGATATTAAGAGCATGATTATGAACTCCATTGAGGAAGTGGGTGGCAAGGAAATGTAAGGTCCTATGGTGGAGACTAAGACAACTATAACTAAAAGTGCAACTCTTTGGGCAGATTTTCTAAAGATTTAACTATTGGATGATCATATGAAGTAGCGTTTTGAGGGGGTTGTCAAAGTTATCATAGGAATAGAAGAGTGGATGAAGGGTAAGAATGAAATGAATATTATAAAAGGTAAGAACATAACCATGTTAGTTAGTGAGGAGAAGAATAAAGGGAAAGCACAAGAAGAGGAGGCTTTTACCACTCTCCCATAGGAAGTTGTCTTTCCATATTCTATTAATGTTTTTGTTTCCAGTCTCTTTGAGGACAATGATGTATTTCTTTCTATGTTTAAGGTAATGAATGATGAGTTTGCTTATTTATAAGAAAATCCAAAAATCTTACTCATTGCTAGCAATATCATATTAAAAGAGCAGAGAAAGTTCAAATAATTGCTCAGAAAATACTAAAGGGTATATACTTGAACATATAAAGACTTGTTAAGGGTCGATGGGTGACTTATGAAACACAATATTCTAACCCACCCATATATGAGACCGATAAGATAAAAACTTTGAAGGATGAGGCTTGAGTGGGTTCAGCTTGTCAAGGAAGTGGTGTGAAGCAATTGAATGTTAAGTTTTTGGAGGTGGTAGACTACCTTGAATGGTTAGCCAACATAGTGTCGATACTTAAAAAGGATAAGAGGGTAAGTGTTAGCCCTTGTGCACCAAGAAGGGGGGTTGAATTGGTGGGAGATTGAAAAATTTTAAAGGGAAGGTTAAGTGTTAAAAGAATTTGAGAAGAATTAGAAACAATGAATGCAAGATATTTATAATGGTTCGGGTCCTGCGTCTACTCAACAATTCTTCACAATTGGGTATTTCACTCAACTAAGATTGGTGTTTCTAAGCTCACACCTAACTTATACAATTTGTTTTTTTATAGCTCACGCACAACCCTTACACTTTGTGTTTCTAGGCTCACACAAAACCTCACTCAAGTGTTTTGGACAGTCTTACACTTTAACCTTTACAAGAGTTTTAGAAGCTTAGGCTAACTCTCAACCTAATTACAAAGGTGTTTAATGCTAACACCAAACAATCAAGAATTCTAAAAAGAATAAGTTATGAAGCAAATTTGCAAGAGTTTGGTTACAATGAAAGAAAGACTTTTGCATTTACATCTATTTGGTGGAGTATTTATAAGAGATGTAACTAACAAATTATGCCTAAATCTTTAGAGAATGTTTAGCAAATTTTGCATTAAATGCCTGTAAGATAGAAGTCGCGATTGTGATTGGCATTTCACCATCGCAATTTTTCAATTTGCACTGTGAAGCTTGAAATTGTGGTAGAGAACCTTATTTTGTGTCTAATGGCTAGTCCACTTGTCAATGTGTTATTGGTGCTCCAAGAAATATAGCTATTGTGTTCCATTATTCAACTAAAAGTTATGATAACGATTGACATTCTTCTTAGGCGCGACTGAGACCGCGAATTCCTTTGTTTGGTGAGGAGAAAACACTTTCTTTGATTGTTGTCGCACATGTGATTTGCCCTTGTGAATGTTGATATTTCAACGGTTACTTTAGACTTGGTGTGTTGTGGTTGCAAACTTAGTTCCCTTTTATAATTATGAAATTTGTGGTCGCGACATAAGATGCGAACACTATTGTGAATTCCTCTGTGTGACAGTTAAGTTCCCATTGGCTAGATCATGACTGCGATTTTTTTTATGAATTCTTCTGGCCTAACTTCATCCATCTTTATTGCGAGGTCGTGGTCGTGAATTATAGGCTTCTGACCGCGAATTTGGATGTCTTCTTCAAAGATAGAGATTTAGTCTTTCATCCAACTTTCAATGGAAAACTAACTTATATACTGCATAATCAACATTTGAACAAAACATCAGTACCTATCAATCTTTATTGTTAAGACAAAAAAGGCCTTTGACTCAAGTTTGACTAACCTAGTACAACAATCTCTCTCTTTTTGATTTTGACAACTTAGATTGATTTTACTTGAAAAAGAGTTGCATGAGTGAAGTTGCAATGATTAAAACTTGTTAATCATAAACTCAAAGATTTATAAGATTGAAAGAAGATTGAAAAGAATGCTCTTATTGCTATTTGCTCCCCTTCAACTTATACTTCCTTATGTACATTTTTTTGCTTCTAACTTCTCTCACTTTTTGGCAAGATCGAAAAGAGGGTAAAGATTAGACATTGAATTACGATGCATTGGTATCAAGTGTATGAAGCATAAGTGGGGTAGAAGAAGCACAAAGAACAAATAAGTAAATAATATCAAGAACCAAATAAAAGCAATCACACAACATATGAAACAATCAATTATAAAGGATAAAAAAATAACATTTTTATTTATTTGAAACTGTAGGATCACAATCTTTACATAAACAAAGAACTAAAGGAAAAATTCTAAAAACTAAGAATAAGCTAGAATATCGGAGAACTATCATCGTCTCCGGACTCATCAATTTCTTCATTTACTCCTCCACCTTAAGCTTCATCACCCTTCTCAACCTTTTCATCATCTTCTTCTTCAACAGTATCCTTCCAATCCTCATAATCAGGGAGGTGGCAAGGAGTAACACCCAGTTTCTCCTAAAGATGCACCAAATCATTATAGAGGTGAAAAAGTAGGAGAAATCTTCTCTTTATCATCCTCATCATCTTGTAAATCTTCTAGATAGAAATTTTAAACCAAAACTTGGAGTAGATAATGTCAAAAGTAAAGGTGATGAACAAAATGTCATCCTCGACTTGAAGATTGAAAAGCTTTGAGAGTTGTTGAAAGTTGATGAAAAAGGGTTCCCAAAAGCTCTAAATATCAACCCATACTGACCTGCTATTGATTTTGCTCTTCGACTTAAGGTTATGGTGCATATGAGTTCTCGTATAATCTCTTCGTAACTAGGTTCGTCATGGAAAATGAACTTATTCTAACCTAAGTTAGAAAGATAGGTATGGATTTCATCCTTGATGCCAAAAGACTCGAGGAGAAAAGTAGAAGGAATCTTATTTGGTTATATTACCTTGGAATGAAGAAGGATGAAGTGATTTAGCAAATATGAGTTAAAACACTATTTCAAGGGTTTAAATAGGCCAAAAAAAGGTGTAACAACAATAACAAATGGTCAAATTTTCATTTAAGGAAGGGTTGCAAATGGTTGGCAGTCAAATCAGTTAAATGCATGAAAGTTACTAAAATTCGTGATAGTGACCAGCAAGTCGCGATTACTAATAATGAAATATATGAGTAACGAACAAAAAGTCCTTGGGAACCAGCGTGATCAACGATCAAAACTTTTGAATTTTGAAAAAAATTCATAGTGGAGATTGAAAATAGTGGAGATTGATGGTTTGACAGATGGATGACAAGTACTTGTAAATTGTGACCGTGAAGTATAAGGTAGCGACCACGATTTACAAGGCAAGAAAGGTGACTAAGAAAGATAAGATGTGACTTTCTAAGTTGTGATCCACTTAATATATCGATGCTTAATTCATGCAAATGGCATAGAGAGGCATAATTGCACAAAAAATTAAGTCATCCAAAGTATACTACACATTCATCACATATAACAATCAATCATTCAAGAACAATACAACACTCAAAAAGTATTCTAATAAGATCCAAATTTCATTTGAGGGAGCTTCCATCAAGCTTTCCCAACTTTCTTAATGAAGTTCATCCTTTCTTCATTGAGAGGTTTAATGAAAATATCTGCAAGTTGATGACTAATGTTTATAAATTCTAATACTACATCACCATTTTGGACATGATCTCTAATAACATGATGCCTGATGTCTATATGTTTGCTCCTGGAGTGTTATATGAGATTCTTTAAAAGATTTATTGCACTAGAGTTGTCACATTTGATGGAAATGTGATCAACAACTTTGCCATAGTCCTTTAATTATTGTTTCATCCATAGAACTTAGGTGCAACAATAACCCACAACTACATATTATGCTTCGATGATGGATAAGGCAACCAAAGCTTGCTTTTTACTAAATAAAACACTAAGCATTCTCTTATGAATTAGCAAGTTCTTGAAGTACTCTTTCTATCTAGAACACTACCGGCATAATCCACATTCGAATAACCTATGAGACTAAAAGATGAATCTCTAGGATACCATAAAGCTAAATGCAATGTGCCATGAAGATATTTGAAAATCCTTTTAACAGCATTAAAATGAGATTCTTTAGGGCAAGATTGAAATCTAGCACACATGCATACTTTAAACATTATATTTGGTCCAGAATGGGTAAGATAGAGTAGAGAACCAATCATTATCTCTTCTCATCAACCGACTTACCTAATTCATCCTTATCTAATTTGATGGTAGCACTCATTAGTGTTTTTGCTGCTTTGCATCCTTCCATGCCAAATTTCTTGAGTATATCATTTGTGTACTTGGCTTGGTTGATAAAAATTCCTTCTTTGATTTGCTTGATTTGTAGGCTAAGGAAGAATTTGAGCTCTCCCATAATGCTCATTTCAAAGTCCCTAATCATATACTTAGTAAAATCCTTACAAATAGCTTCATTAGTTGCACCAAAAATTATATCATCAACATATATTTACACAATTAGTGTATCATGATTATGCCTTTTTACAAACAAAGTTACGTCAACCTTCCCTTTTTCAAAATCATTTTTTAAAAGGAATAAACTTAGCCTTTCATACCAAGCTCTTAGAGCTTGTTTCAAACCATACAAGGCTCTATTCAATTTAAAAACATGATTTGGAATGACATGAGATTCAAAACCATGAAGTTATTCGACAAAAACTTCCTCCTCAATGAAACCCTTCAAAAAAGTACTTTTAACATCCATTTGTAAAAGTTTGAAATTCATGTGACATACATATGCTAAAAGAATCCTAATGGCTTCTAATTTTGCTACGGGGGAATAGGTTTCATCATAATCAATGCCCTCCTCTTTGTTGTATCCCTTAGCAACCAATCTAGCTTTATTTATAATGATCAATCCTCTCTCATCCAACTTATTCCTAAACACCCATTTGTGACCAACAATAGGGTGTTCCTTAGGCTTAGGAACAAGTTCCTATATATTATTTCTCTCAAATTGGTTGAGTTCCTCTTGCATAGGAATCACCTAACTCTTATAATCAAAAACCTCATCAATAGATTTTGGCTTAAATTGAGAAACAAATGTAAGATTATTATCTAAATAATTGAGTTGAGATCTAGTATTTACACCATTGGATGTATCACTAATGATTAGGTCCTTTGGGTGATGCTTGGAAAATCTCCAATCCTTGGAAGGATCTTGATTTAGGGTTTTTACTTGAGGTTTCACTTCCTCTCTTGATGACTTGCCTTTATAATGATCTTTATCCACCTTTATTATGGTTGACTTCAACTCTAATTTCTCAAAGTCACATATAAGATTATCAATAAGAGAACCTTTCCCAAGATAAAGTTTACTAGATTCATCAAATAAAATGTTCATGGACTCTTTAACAACCATAAAACTCTTATTAAAGACTCTATAGGCTTCGCTAGTGGTGGAATAACTGAGGAAAACACCCTGATTTATTTTTGAATCAAATTTTCCAAGATTATCCTTGGTATTCAAGATATAACACTTGCATCCAAATACTCTTAGGTATGACAACTTAGGTTTTCTACCATTCCAAAGCTTATAAAATATTTTATTAAGAATGGGTCTTTTGAAAACATGATTTTCAATATAACACGAAGTATTAATAACTTTAGCCTAAAAATAATTAGGTAATGAATACTCATTGAGTATAGTTCTAGCCATCTCTACTAGTGTCGTATTTTTGCTCTCTATAATACCATTTTATTATGGTGTTGTAGGAATTGAAAAGTTATAAAAAGTCTCATTCTTTAAGCAATAAGATCCAAAAGATTCATTTTGAAATTCTTTTCCATGGTCATTACTTATAGAAGAAATGAAGTATCCTTTTTCATTTTGAACTCTTTTTGCAAAACTTTTGAAAACATCAAAAGTATCATGCTTAGGAGCTAGAAAAGATACCCAAGTAAACCTAAAGTAATCATCAACTAGGGCAAGTGTATAGAATTTTCCACTTAAACTAACTAGGGTGAGTGCATAAAATTTTTCACCTAAACTACCACTCCTAGTAGGTCCTATTAAGTCCATATGGATAAGTTGAAGAAGCCTAGATGTACTTATAACATTCTTGCTTTGAAAGAGGATTGATGTTGCTTTTCCATTTGGCATTGTTCATATGTCTTATCTTTTGAGAACTTTAGCTTTGAAAGACCTTCTACTAGCTTTCCTTTTGATAAGTTTTGTAGAAGCTCTATGCTAGCATGTCCAAGTCTTCTATGCTAAAGCCAAACTTCGTTGCTAAGAGACACAAGACACTTAAAAGATTGGTTAGCCAAATTGTCTAAGTCAATTATGTAGCTATTGCAATTCCTTTCACCCTTGAAGACTACCTTTTTTATCTACCAAAATGGTAACTCAACATTTTCTAAGGTCAAAGGTAACCTTATTACCTTTATCACATAATTGACTTACACTAAGCAAATTATGTTGTAATCCATCAATAAGTAAAACATAATCAACTAGAGAATAACCATTCTTACTAATGGTGCCAATGCCAATTACCTTACCCTTAACATTATTTCCAAATGTGATATTTTTCAAATGTGGCATTGCCACCCTTCTTGTTTTTTAAGGCCATGAATTGCTTCTTGTTGCTTATCATGTGCTTTGAGCATCCACTATCCATATGCTAATCATTTGCCTCATTGGTGGCTATTAAATAATCCTACATAACACAAATAAATCATTTCATGCAATAATGGCATTGGAGTCTAGACTTATGAGTCTTCCTTCTAAATATGGCTTTGGTATGAGTGAGAGTTTTTCTCACACCATAATGGTGTGAGTGTGAACATGAGCATGCATGATTCAGTGTAGAAGTGAATTTTTTATGCGAGTTTAGGTGAGCATGCCTTTTAGTGTAAATGTATGCGTGATTTGCCTTCTTTGGAGTAGGCTTTGAGCCTTAAGGTGCCTTAACTTTGCCTTTGGGCAATGGTAGCTTAGTGCTTTGAACACTTTTTCTACCAACTACCTTAATGCTAGAGATTTGAGGAGTTGAGGCTTTAATGAAGGTAGTAGGTGATGGTGTAGATGAAGAGGCTCTATTGAAGCCTAGACCATGTCTCACTAAATGACACCTTTAAGATATAATAAGTTTATCAAAAGTTTCCTTTCCCTTGTGAAACTTAGAAATATAATTTCTAAGCTCAACGACTTCACCTTTTAAGAAATCATTTTCCTTTCTCAAGGAGTTTAGAGATAAAGATGATTTAGAGATAATTTCTAAACTCTCAATAGATTTTTTAAGTTCTTCATATGAAGTCCTCAATTCATTTATAAGATTATTCAAGGATTTAAATTCATCCTTTAACTTAGAACATTTTTTCTTGTAAGATTTCATTTGTGACTTGTATTTGTCACATCTCAAGGTGAGAGCTTTTAAAATCTCATCATCTATATCATCCAACTCATTATATTCAATATGAGAATGGGTAGAAGAACTTACCTCATTTGATGAATCACCTTGTGCCATAAAGCACAAGTTTGTAACTTCCTCCTCTTCATCTTTCTCATTTGAGGTATCATCCCAAGTGGCTTTAAAACTTTTCCTCTTCTCCTTGTCCCTTTTCTTCTTCTTCTTCTTCTTCAATTTAGGGTGGTCATACTTGATGTGACCTTGTTTGCCACATTCATAGCATGTAACATCTCTCAATCTTTCCTTAGGATTTGGTGTTGCTTTCTTGAAGCTTTTTCTTTCTTTTCTTCTCCTTATCAGCTCTTTTGTTCTTTTTGAAAGCATAGCTACCTCTTCCTTCTCCTTGTTACTTTCCTCTTCACTTGAAGCCACCTCCACTTCCTTTTTCTTAGATGAAGATTTGAGAGCCAAGGTTCTTTTTTCTAGTTTTTCTAATTTGTCTCCTTGTCCTCTCATTTTCTTCATTTCTTCATCCTTCTTCAAGACAAGCTCATGAGTTAAAAGCTTACCTATTAGAACATCAGCGAGCACCTTCCCAATCTCCATATTTGACTTTTGAATACTGCAAATCCTAGCAATAAACTTTTTAAGAGGTAGAGATTTAAAAATTTTTGAACTTACCTCATAAATGGTGAGAATTTTGCTAAACTTCTTCATGTTTGTGACAATTGCAATGAGCCTATTCGTCATATCCATGATGCTTTCATTCTCATTCACCATAAACAACTCTCATTTCGTCACATACATTTCAAGCCTATTAGACTTCACCAAAGTAGTGCCTTTATGGTAGTTTTCCTAGGCCTTCCAAATTCCATAAGCTATGAGGCAATGTTAGACCCTTTTAATTTGTTCTATTGAGAGAGAACTCAGAAGGATTGTCATGGCTCTCTTGTTTCTTCCATTGGATCTCTTTTGAGCTTCAACCCACTCTTCTCTTGGGATCAACTCTTCACTTCCATCGACCACTTAGTAGGTGGCTTCCACTCTTTAGCAATGATGTCCCAAAGATCCACCACATTGAAGTGTAAATATATTTTCATCCTATACTTCCAATGAGTATAGTCGGATCCATCGAAATACGGCTTGAGATGGGTGTGGATTCCTTCTTCTGCCATGACCTTTTCTCATACAATTAAGCTTTGAAATGAGATAAGGCTTTGATACCACTTGTTTGCCCTTGTGCACTAATAAGGGAGGTTGAATTGGTGGGAGATTGAAAAATTCTAGAGGGAAGGTTAGGTGCTAAGAGAATTTGAGAAGAAGCAGAAGCAATGTAGACAAGATATATATAGTGGTTCGAGTGTTAACAAACCCTACATCTACTCCCCAATTCTTCACAATTAGGTATTTCACTCAACTAAAATTGTGTTTCCAAGCTCACACCTAACTTATACTATTTGTGTTTTACGACTCACACACAACCCTTACACATTGTGTTTCTTGGCTCACACAAAACTTCACTCAAGTGTTTTGGATAGGCTCACACTTCAATCTTTACAAGAGTTTGGAAGCTTAGGGTAAATCTTTACCTAATTACAAAGGTGTTTAATGCTAACACTAAACAATCAAGAATTCTCAAAGAATAAGAAGTTATGAAGCAAATTTGCAAGAGTTTGGTGATAATAAATGAAAGTCTCTTGGATTTGCATATGTTCTGTGGAGTATTTATAGGTAACATCCGCCAAAAAGTTGTTACTAACAAACTATGCCTAAATCTCTAAAGAATACTAGGTAGATTTTGCATTAAATGCTTATCAGATAAAAGTCACGGTCGTGACTAGCACTTCGTGATCGTGATTTTCCAATTTGCACCATGAAGCTTGAAATCACAACAAATAACCTTGTTTTATGTCTAACAGCTAGTCCACATGTCAATGTGTCATTAGTGCTCTAAGAAATATAATCATTGTGTTACATTGTTCAACCAAAAGTCGCGGTCTTGATTGATGTTCTTTTTGGGCGTGACTGAGATCGCAAATTCATTTATTTGTTGAGGAGAAAATACTTTCGTTTGGTTACGATCGTGACAGGTGATTCGCCCTCATGAATTTTGATATTTGAACTATTACTTTGGACATTTGGCATGTTGCGGTTATAGATTTGGTTTCTTCTTTGCAATTATGAAATTGGTGGTTGCGACATAAGATACGAACACTACTGCGAATTCCTATATGTGACAATCAAGTTCCCCTTAGCTAAATCGTGGTCACGATTTCCTCTGCGAATTCTTTTGGCCTAACTTCATCCATCCTTCTTGTAAGGTCGCGATCGTGAATTATAGGCTTTTAATCGCAAATTTGGTTGTCTTCTTTAAAGATAGAGATTTAATCTTCCATCCAACTTCTAATGAAAAACTAACTTATGTACTACAAAAACTACACTTGAACAAAATATTAGTACCTATCAATCTTTATTATCAAGATCAAAAGAGGTCTTTGACTTAGGTTTGACCAACATAGTTTAACAGTAAGGATGTTCATCGTTTATAGGGATCTAAACAAGGCATGCCCAAAGGATGACTTTCCTCTACCACACATAGATGTGCTAGTTGATAGCACCACAACTTACATCATGTGTTCTTTTATGGACTCAGGATATATCTAGATTCTTATGGCTATAATGGATAAGGTGAAAATGGCTTTTATGATGGAATTGAGGACATAATGTTATAAGGGACTGTCGTTTGAGTTAAAGAATGCGAAAACAACATGCCAGCGAATGACAATGACCCTGTTGCATGACTTGATCCATAAAGTGGTGGAAGTGTATATAGATGACATGGTAGTGAAGTCAAAAACAAGGGAAGGACACTTTAAAGCTTTGGAGAAATTCTTAAAGAGGATTTATGAGTATAACTTGAGATTGAATCCAAAGAAGAGTGTGTTTTGGGTCACCTCTGAAAAGCTATTAGGGCATATGGTCAGTATGAAGGGAATCAAAGTAGACCTGTATACAGTAATGACGATTTAGGGTATGCCTATACCCAAGACAAAGAAGGAGATCCCAGGTTTTTTGGGACTTTTGCAATACATCAACTAGTTAATAGCAAGACTAACCCCCATTTGTGAGTTGATCTTCAAGTTGTTAGATCAACCAATGAAGTGGAATAAATAGTATCAGAAAGCCTTCGAGAAAATAAAAAAATATGTAACTAACTCGCCTATATTAAAGCCACTAAAGCTTGAAAAATCATTGATTTTGTATTTAATGGTAGAAGACAGCTCTGTTGGTGCAACGTTAACTTAGGAGGATGGAATAGGAAGCGAACATGTAGTGTACTATCTCAACAAGAAGTTACTATCCTACAAAGTTAAATATAATCAGGTGGAGAAGACCTGTTTGGCATTGGTTTAGGTGACAAAGAAGCCAAGGCATTATTTTTAGTCATATTCCATGAAGGTAGTTTCAAAGCTTGACTCGATTAAATACCTATATGAAGCCCCCTCCCTCACTAAAAGATTGGCAAAATGGTTGATCTTGTTGATTGAATTTGATATTAAGTACGTAGATAATAAGTGATCAAGGGATAGGTATTTTCAGAGTATTTGGCACAACAACCTCTCAAATGAGGGAAATTCAAGCTTCCGTAGTTCCCAAACCAAGGATTAGGAGCAATTTAGCCTCACGGGAGAAGAGTATACTTTGATGGAGCTATAAACAAGAAAAGGGTAGGTATAAGAGTAATTTTGATCTAACCAAAAGGGAAGCTGCTTCCTATAGCTAAGAAATTGAACTATAACGTGACCAATAACATGTTTGAATATGAAGCCTGTGTGCTAGCGCTCAAACTATTGAAGCAAATAAAGGTAAGGATAATATAGGTGATTAGGGACTTATTACTAATCATTTCATAAGTAACAAATGAATGAGAACTAAAAGAAGAATTATGGGGCCTATATTTAGAACATGTGAAATGATTAGTGTAGAATTTTTAGAGAGTCACATTTCATCATCTGTCGAGGAAAGAAAATGCAATGGTTGATGCCCTGGCCACTCTGGTCTCTATTTGGGATAGGTTGGAGGTGATGCCCATGAAAACGCTTATCATGCTTCGATCTAAGGTGCCATGTTGTAGGGATACAAAAGTAATGCAAATGTTAGTAGAGAATCGACCCTGGTGTTTTGATATACAAAGGTATTTTGAGTTATGTATACCATGATGAGGCTGAGAAAAAGATAAAGAGGTTATCTGAAGGTTGTCTTCAAAATTCATGGTCTACGAGGGTGTAATACACAAAAAGATGCCAGACGGGGTCCATTTATGGTGTTTGGCTGAAGAAGAGGCCCATAAAGTCATGGAGGAAGCACATGCATGAGTTTGTGGACCCTATATGAATGGGAAAATGTTGACAAAGAAAATTTTAAGATTGAAGTATTACTGGACTACTATGGAGCATGACTCATTTATAAGGTTTGAACTTGTCACAAATGTCAAGTTCATGGTAGCCTCATCATTTGCCACTAACTGAGTTGCATAATTTGACCTCACCTTGGTTGTTTGCAGCATAGAGCATCAATATGATTGGAAAAGCTAAGCTAATTTCTATGAGGGGCATATGTATATTATAGTGGTAGTGACTTCTCAAAGTGGGTAGAGGCTAAAGCCTTGGTAAGTTGGGGCAAAATAAATGGCATGATTTATTGAGAATAACCTCATCTACCACTATTGAGTACTACACCATGTCATCACAGAGAATGATGTCCATTTCCAAACAGAGGTCAAGGTCATATTAGGGAAGTACGGGGTGGTCCACTATAAGTTATCACCTAATAGATGGCAAGCTAATAGAGCATTGGAGGGAGAAAATAGGAATGTTAAAAACATCCTTACTAAGATGGTGGAGACATATAAAGACTGGTCTAAGAAATTTCCTTTTGCTTTATGGGGTTACCAAACTATGACAATGACACCGATTGGGATGACGACGTATTCTTTAGTATATGGGATAGAGGCAGTGCTGTTGATTGAGCTAGAGGTAAGGTCCTTATGGGTATTAATTAAGTCTGGCCTTCTTATATACCAATGGAGAAAGAGAAGACTAGAATAATTGATTATGTTGGATGAGAAGAGATTAGAGGCCTTGTATCACATCCAATTGTATCAAGCCAAAATGGCCCATGCATTTAACAATAAGGTTAAACTGAGCATGATAAAGGTTGGTGAGGGAAGTTTAGGCCAAATTGGGAAGCTCCGTATATGATAAAACAAATATACTCTGATGGTGCAGTAAAACTAGAAGATATGGATTGGAATGAATTCATCGAGCTAGTGAACTTAGATTTATTGAAGAAGTATTTTGTGTGAGGCATGAGAAAAGTAAGATAGCCCACTAAGTCAAAAACCTAAAAGGGCAATTTAGGCAAAAATTGGGGTATAAGAAAAGAAAAAATAAGAAAAGCTCATTAAGTTGAAAACCTAAAAGGGCGACTCAGGTGAAAGATAGAGTATAAAATGCATAAAATAAATACGTAAAAGTCATGAGAGTGCGACTGACCACTAGGGGGCTATTGACAAGAATAGTTGAGCGATGACAAAGAAGATAGGGATGGATTAGCAAAAGACTAGCGAAGCAAAGGCATTGGGTAAGACAATGAGAAGATCTAATGTGTCAATATTAAAAGTGGAAGTCATGCATTTAATTAACATCTAAATATGCAAAATGTAAATGATTCATTACAAGCATAATATCAAATGGAAATACATTTGCATAATTAAAGTGAATGAGTCATACATACTTTTGAACCATAAGTAGATATAAAACAGTCTATTTTAGAAAAGATCATTATCTATTATTTGTTAATGTGATGCCTGTAGATCTAAAAGTCATGTAGCCATGGCATGTAGTTTGCAGCATTGTCAGGTTATGGATCCCAGCCCGTGTAGAAGTTGTAGATGTGATGATTAGTCTATGTAGCCTTAACCTTATCCAGGAAGTGCTGAGATAAGGGACCTTCCACAAATGAAGGAAGGATCTGCACCTCAAACTAAGGAGCACTGAACTGGCGATGCACACAAGCTAGGTCATAAAACATGCCTAAAGCCAAGACGGGAAGGATGGCACAATCCTTATAAGTCCTTAGGGTAACACATGACAAATTCCACCATGGGCAGTTATAACGGATGTCAGTGGCAGTGATTCAAAACATCCACTCAGTCCATTCGACTCTAGTAGTAGTTGACCTCAGCAGACGTCAGTTTGAATGATGTTGTAGATAGTAGAGCCTTGCATCTATGGTAGGCATAACTAATAATCCCAACCTCTCTTGTAGCCATATTTAAAAAAAATAAAAGAAAAAGAAAAATAATAAGAGGAAAAAAAGAAGAAGAAAAGGAAAAAAAAAATAAAAATATGCTCGTTAGGTTGAAAACCCAAAAGGGAGACCTAAGCAAAAGTGAGTGGTCTGCTGGATTGAAAACCACAAGGGCGATCTAGGCAAAAGTTAGGGCTAATAAAAAGTGAAAAGAGAGAAAAATAAAAAAAAAAAAAAGAAAAAAAACATACAATAAAAGTTACTGCAAGAGGAAATCTTACCTAAAGCAACAATGGGCTCCCTATAAAAGAATCACTAACATTTAGGGCCACTCTATCAAGTCCCATGATGGTCTCATTCATGGTCATTGGCACGAGGGTCCTTCCTGACTCAGCTCCCTCTAATAGAGGCAAGATCTATGGATTAATCTTTCCATTATCCCTCCACAATAAGTACTTACCCATTAAAATAGTTGTTGCAATACAAGCCTGAGCTACCAAGCATGGTTTTCAGAAGGGAGAAAAGTGATAAAAAGGGCCCTGAGGATCTTCTCCTTGCCCATTAAGTGGACCTTCTCCTGCCTAATGTGTAACTAGGTACCTCCTCATATTATATGTTAAATAGCGCTACCATTTTTCAGACATATGGGTAATCTAATTGAGGTAGTGCAATCCAATTTGCAGTTGTGATGCGATAGTCAAGAATGGTGCCATATTACTCTAAAAGGGGGCATATTTCTACATCTTTAGACCAAAAGGTATGGATAGTAGGATCCCGTAAGTCACAAGCTACCCATAAAAAGTAAGTCTCAAGGCAAACAAAAGAGAGGTAATGAATAGCTAAAAGACCTACTGTAGAAATGTTCTTGACATGGTTTAGAGGCTAGAAATAGTGGTGTGCAGAGCAAATGTAAAGTAGGTATTTATAGAGGAAGGAAAGACTAGTAGGACTATACAACCTCTGGCTAAGGTTGTACAAACCTCACCTTAGGGTACAACCCATAATTTTGGGGAAGAATTAGACAACCCCTCCTTTGTACTTTGAGTTTAAGCTGACATTGGTACCTACCTTTGAAAAGTACATATATGAAAAGAATGACAATGCACATTCAAAAACATATATTCAGAGGCCAAAATTTTGCATTTGCATATAAAAAGACAAAATGTCAGAGTTTGCCTAAAAATGGGGACAACCTTAGTTTGTCCTAGAAGGTCTTAAGCAAGCATCTAAAAATAAGGGTTTTCAAATTACCCAATAAACTATACAACTGTTAAAAAAATCTACCAAATGTGACATACTAAAATGGAAGAAAATAGAAAATATCTTAACAGCTAATAAGGGGAAAGGGGTCTCAGGGGCTCAGCTATATTCACCTCTAGAGGGGGTTACCTCGAAATCCTCAGCCTCACCATTCGTCGCCATATACTCGTGCTCTGCAACTACCTAAGCTAAGCCCTTATTCTCTGCCTCCCCCTCAGCCTAACATTGGTCCTTCTATCTAATATCGCGATTCAGACGCTGGATCGTTTCTTACAAGAAGCATAAGGGTTAGGATGGGTAAGACATAAAACACGTATCATAACCACATATACATGCATCGTTTTGTTTTCTCTTGCTCAACTACATAGAGCATGTCTATTGCATTACTGCCCTATTTACGGCAATGATTAGATCGACCATAACCTCAACCTGCATAAAAAGAATATGTGAAGAGAAAAGAGAAGCATCATTGGAAACAAAACTCACATCATAAGTCAAAGTATAAGGAGATAAAGAAGAAAATGCTTACATAGGTGGTCTCAAACTTAAATGTCTAGGCAGACTGGGTGATCTGCAGTGACATCATAGATCTAGTTAATTAACTAGACTATTTGGCATAGAAGCTAGGTCGCCAACTATTACAGGCTTTACGCCTTATGGAGTTGATCCATGAGCCCGTTTGTAACCTCGGATAGCAGAAATACTAGACGTAAAAGCAAGAGCGACAAACCTTCAAGTAACCTGTGTAGTAGTGCCCTGACTTTTATACTATAGAATGATCCCATCATCAAGAATGTATTGAGGGAATGATCCAACAACCACCTCTGATAAAGAAAGACTCCCTATGAATGCTCCCACCATTTAGGACCTATAGGGATTACTAGTAGAGGATAGTTGCTTCCCTAGCAAGTAATATAGTATTGCGGTGATCTTTGTGCCCTTAAGATTCCTTGCCTTGAATAGGCTAGTAAGCAGGCATTATGGGACAAGTTGTCCATCCAAGCCATCACGCTAGTGAAAAATGCACTTTTCAAGATACCACTACCAAATGGAGGGCTCTACCATCAGATGTTGGCCATAAGAAATAGCCTCTGCCTCCGCCACTTCTAGAGGTCACATATCCATAGAACCCCTCCAGTTGAGGTGTAATTGCAATAAAGATGAAAAACCAGTATAAGTGTAAAAGCATATAATAAAATATAAATAATCATAATTCACATAATTTTATCCATATAAAGAGAAGTACCTGGTCCAAAGTAATCATGTTCAGGTAAGCGCGATTGGCAATAATGGAGGACTTCACATAAAACATGACACACCACAGCGAGAAGCGAGGGTAGTCACCATCTATGTCATCCTCAAGGTCCAGCCCCTCTTGCAAGCCTAGCTCAACACCTCATGCTTATTAACCAAGATAACATAGGTCTCAAAGTAATCCAATAAGACTCAAATACAAAAAATTAAGAGACACTTGCAATGAGGACCCTCCACGCCCCATACATTTATCCCATACCTTGGGAGCACCAATCTAGGTATCAGTAGAGGTACGCTATTACCATTAATCCCTAATTGAAATGGTACAACATGCTTAAGTCCTCAAGCATCGATACCAAACAAAGCTTAATCAGGTTAGAAGTGCTTTAGAATAAGACTCTCAATAGAGCATGTCACAAAAAATAATGCGTGTTGATCAATCACCTCATCACTATCATCAATGAGCTAAGGCGTGCCAGTTCGTATGTTAGATCTCACCATAGTCCTGCTCTCATTGAGTAGGGGAACATTGCTTAGGACCCTAAGCAAGTAGTCCCTGTGAAGCATAGGCTCATGAACCCTAAAATCTATGGTAATGAAATACCCGTGAATTGCAGCCTAGCTAGGAAGATGAAGTCTCCATTAATGGTTGTCACCTCGTCGATCAAGGGAAGATGGAAGGCATGAGTCGTGTCCATCCATCACTTCAGTAAAGCGTGCATCATCGTCGGGTCAACGTTTGACATCTCATTTGATAGAATTTATAGGAAGGTCTAGACCCCTATGCCCTCCAAATAGGCCACAACTCGAGGATGTAGTGTTCGACCCCACTCTCTAGCAGGACCTACAGCCCTACCCCATTATGGAAGGCGACAATCCCCTGCAAGAAAAGAAAATTAGCAAAAAAGCGATTGAATAATGGAAAACATGAATTTGCATATATTTTTTCTACACAATTATCAAGGTTAGAAAATGAGAGAATCAGAAAGGTTTGAATTTGAAGGCAAGGAAACAACAAGTCCTAATCATTGGGGATTAATTGCAAGTTTTGAGAAAATTTTGAAAATAGTTTCCAAAAAAAAACTATCAACATCCAAAAAGAAAGCATTGAACGATTGGCGAGCTGGCAGAATAGACGAATAAATTATGTATAATCCTAAGTATGTAACCAAATTTTTCATAAGTTATTTTATTAGTTAATTTTAATCTTTTCTTATGCATATTACAAAATAAGTATGAACTGGAAGCGAATTGAGACAACACACCAAACCAATGGACAAAAAATAAATTTCACTAAATAAAGGGTGAGTGTCCTAAAAATTATTCCTAAATATTTTATAAGTTAACCTAATATTCACAGGCAAAAAAAATTATTGGGTAGTACATAAAATCTACTAAGGTGAGATAAACGAGAAATAAAATATATTAAAGGAAAAGGGAGAAGAATGCCTACTACTCCTAAGGTAGCTCCTGCAAGATGACAGTACTAGTTGTAGACTGTAGATGTGTCATCAGTTAGAGTGAAGCCAGGCATAATCATATTCACGGTTGCACCCTTTAGTAGGCTCACCTGCACGAATCCTAACTTGGATCGCAGCTGCTCCAGGGCATCCAAGGTCATGATATCCTCATTAGGGAACTCCTCATAGACATCAAACATCTCATCATTACTTACTCAACCATGATAATCGCCTGAAAAGCTAAAGGAACCATAAAGCTAGGTTTAGAGTTTTTAGAGAGAAAAGGAAAAGAGAGAAGAATAATGGCGCAAATGAGACTAGTCGCTTTCAAGGGTTTATATAGTGGACTAGGGTAGTACAATCCTAACTGGTCTATACAAACCTCAGGTATGTACAACCATATAAGGGTTGTACAACCCTTTTGGGTTAGGCTAGTCCTAAATGGGCCTTGCAGGCCCAACTTGCTCTTTAACCTAAATTTACCCAATACTACCCCTAGCCTTTCTTCAAGCCCAATTGCACCCAAATTTACTGAATACCCCTATCCTCTCCTTAAGCGCTATTACACCTTAATTTACCAAAATACCTATAGTCTCTCTTCAAGTCCAATTGCACCTAAATTTACCAAAATACCCTTAGCTTCTTAGAAAGCTTTAGAGCACCAAATTTATCAAAATACCCTTAGCCTCTCTTAAGTCCAATAGCACCAAATTTACCAAAATACCTTAACTTCCCAAAGAGCCTCGGAGCACCAAATTTACCAAAATATCTTTACCTCCCAAAGACCATAACATAGCTAAATTACTAAAGTATCCTTAATTCTTTTAAAGAATTTGAAGGATGCTTCAAACCTTCTTATCTAAGTCAAATCGCCAAAATACCCTTCAACATCGAACTTACTGCTTCTAATACTTCAGTAATATTTCGAAAAGGAACTACTCTCTCCCAGAAAAGGCCAAGCTCAAGAAAGCACTTCCTACAGCATATAGGCCCAGGCACATTACCTTGAGAAAATAACAGACCCCTAAGATAAGCTAAAAGGGTTGTAAGGATGTTGACTTAGTTTTACAAATGCTAGAAAAGCCCAAATGACACAAGAACCACCCAAGGGGCGTCCTTGAGATAGAATCATCACTCAAAAAGACTAAAACACCCACAAAGAAATGCAAGAGTACCAGTTCCTATAAGAGGCTAATTATCTAACACCAAAACATTTGGTACCCGCTTGAGAGCTATAATAACCACTTCAATACATGTTTGAGAGCTACTGAAGAGCTATCAAACACCTGATACTTGCTTAAGAGTTGCCAAAACCACTTCAGTACCTATTTAAGAGCTACTAAAGAGCTACAAAAATACTTGGTACTTGTTTGAGAGGTGTCAGAACCACTTTAGTAACTATTTAAAAGTTACTAAAGAGCTATCAAAATACCTGATACCTACTAAAAAGTTGCCAAAATCACTTTAGTACTTGTTAGAAAACTACTAAAGAGCTATCAAAACATCTAGGACTCACTAGAGAGCTACCAGAACTACTTTAGTACATGTTTGATGAGCTGCTAAAGACTTGTATCCTTGGGTATCCTTACCAGTGTTTACATTTTTTACTTTGCTTTGTTAACACTTGTTCAAACAGTAATTTCTCAAATGATCTTTTTGTAAACCCCATAAAGTAGGGGCAAACTATAAGCATCAGATTTTGGACCTCTAGATGCAAAGTCCAATAATGAAAATCATTAAATTCATTCCCCATAATGAAAAGCGAATTGCCAAAGAAAGAGATAAAATGCCCTATGGTACCTTAGATAAGCACAAGACCAAACCCAAGACCAAGCTCAAAACCACCTACCAAGGTTAATGGGTTACACAACCCATCAAGTAGGGTTGTACAACCTATAAACCGAGGATATACAACCATGCCTAGAGCTGTATAGCCTATCCCAAAATCCTATTTTACATAACATTTTGGAATTGATCCCCATATGAACCTTAAGGATGTACAACCTTAATAGTCTTTTTATGTTTGTATACATTTTTTTGGGTTATGCATCTCGAAGAATTATTAATACATGCTTTGACTTTATAACTTCTCATTGGTTAACTTGCATTCTTCTCTTGGTTAATAGTGCTAATGGATGCCTATCTCTTAGTGAGCAATATAAGGGAAGGTTCATCAACCCTAGGATCTCATTTGAGTGAATCCTTGCCTTTAGCCATTTAATACCATCCAAATGCCTTGCATTGTGTGTTCATCTCTTTATTTTTTTCATGATTCATGCATTTTTATTTATGTTTTGTATATTGATTTATGATGTTAGGATATGATACCATGGACATTAAATATATGCTTAGATGCCTTAACTTTGGAGTTATGGTAAGGTGGCTATAATGGCCCTTATTTGTCTTTGCTTTAGTCTCCTCTATTTTCTTTCCTTTATTGATTACTAACTAACTTGCTCTTTTTTAGGTGTAGGTGTTCTTACTTGAGTTAGGCTATGAATTTGGCCTTGATTATCCCTTTACAAGACTATGAATGATTATGCTTGAATGGATAGATGATAATGCATATTAAAACTCCTATGCCATGTCACACGTCCCCATTCCCTCTTGATTATGCATGATATGGATAGTGCATAGATATGCTTGATGAACCCAATACCATGATGCATGATCCCTCTCCCTATGGATTAATAAAATGTTTTAACTAATTTAATTGCATTAGATGTATGTTTAGGGGTGATAACAGGACTAATCAATAACTTGATTAAAGTATTAAAAGTGAGCCAAAGATGGTCAAAGGTTAAATCCTAATATTCGAGTGGTTTGGGGGTGCTTAACCTATTCCCCACACCATACCCAATTTTTGAACCCAATCTCTAATGGGGTAAAGACAAAATAAGCCTTCTAATTGACTTAGATTTGGCTTTCATTTTGCCTTCCCCGTATTCCTATCCCGACCAAAGTCGGGTGGCGACTCCATATTTCCTGAGGATGGTACCAACGTATTATCTTGTATTTGGGCATCTAATGACTATCATTTTAGACTTAAGGCTTTGAAATCACGTAAGGCCTAAAAGGATCCCTCGTTGATCCAAATGCGAGTCATACCTTAGGTCATTTCTAATGTAAAGACCTGCATCCTTTGGATTCCTAATTAATCAATAAAAGAATGGAATCACAAGCAAGATTCTACTAGTTTGAGCAAAACTAAGAGAGACACTCACAGAAGGGTTGAGATTTTTCAAAGAATATGATTAGGCACCCTTCAATGTAATATGATTTTATCCCCTTCCCATTATATAAATATTTGTGTATTCCATACCCCATTATGTAAGGAATTTTATATACATCCTTATTCCTTTGTTAAAAGGGATTGTTTTTTTTTTTGTGTACATCTTTTTTTATTTATCGAGTGATGTAAAGAGCTCTCACATCTTGACCCTTGGACTGAGGTGACCGCGCACATTCTTTAACCCTCATTGGTGGAAAAATGGGACCATGCCTAGGAAATAGCCTTTGAACCTCATGTATGAGAGGAATAAGGTTGGAAGGATTTTTTAGCAAAATGATGTATACATACCACACATACCATGCATACATGCATCATTTAATTGTACATGCATCATGCTAATAATCCTTGTCTTGTAGCCATCATAGCTCTATCTAAACCCTCGCAGAAGAGAAAGGGCAACTAAATTTCTAGGAAAAGTAAGACACTAACTCTGAGTTAAAGAATTGATCCAATCATAGAACCAACCACACCACCAAAGGTCCTAAATAAGATAATGTCTGACTTGAACCTCCAAATGAAGAGAGGATTATCGAAGAGGTGAACAAGCATATCAATGAGATTTTGAAGAAAGAAGACACCTATGTTAGTAAGAATAATAAAGGGAAAGCACCGATGGGGATGCTTCAGCCTGTGGTGATTGATAATGATCTGTTTGGGATGAAAGAGCATCATGAGAGCAAGCTCGCTAAAAAAGAAGGAAGAATTATTGTTGTTTTAGATAAACCCGTAAAGAGTGAGAAGTAAAGCACTCAATTTAAGCCACTAGGTTGGAGACTGTATTTTAATGGGGCAGTGAATAAGAAGGGAGTAATGGTAGGATTAGTTCTGATCTTACAAGAAGGAGAGCTTTTCCCTACGGCTAAAAAGCTTGACTTCGGGGTAACCAATAATATGGTTGAGTACGAAACTTGTGCGTTTGGACTAAAAACTTTTTTTTTATCCAAATAAGGGTTAAGACTACCAAAGTATTCAGGAATTCATTATTGGTTATCTCTCAAGTGACAGATGAGTCGAAATTAAAAGAAGAATGGTTAAGTTTGTACCTAGAGCATTTGAAGAGGAAGACATATAATTTTCAAAAAATCATATTTCATCACCTGCCACAAGAAGAGAATATGATGGTTGATGCTTTATTTGGTCTCTATGTGGGATGGAACAAAAATGATGCCATTGAAGCCTTTCATCACACTTAGATCCATAACACTATGTCATGTCAACAAAAGGATGGTATAAGTGTCAACAAAGAATTGGCTTTAGTACTATGATGTGCAAAGGTATCTATAAAGTGGCATATACCCCAAGAGGGATAAAAAGAGAGATAAAAAGATAATTTGAAAGTTGGCATCACAATTTATAGTTTATGATGGTGTGATGTATAAGAGGATGCTTGAAGGGATTCACTTACAATGCTTAGTAGAGGAAAAGGCAAGTAGAGTCATGAACGAAGTACATATGGGCATTTGCAATCCTTATATGAATAGAAGGGCATTGTTAAGGAAAATCCTAAGGCTAGGATATTACTGGACCATACAGAATGAAACTATATTCAGATGGTTCAAAGTTGTCATAAATGCCAAATTCATGGTAGCCTTAGTCACTTACCATCAATTGAATTGCAGAATCTAACTTTATCCTTGCCATTTGCAGTTTTGCAGCATTGGCCTAATCGAGGAAATTAGATTGACTTCTATAAGGGGGTACAGGTACTTTGTAATGGCAGTGGACTATTTTTTTGAAGTAGATAAAGGCTAAGGCTTTTAGCAAGCTAGGGGCAAAAACAAATGGCTCAATTTATTAAAAAGAACATTATCTATTGATATGGTGTACTGCATCTTATTGTTACAAATAATGACATCCATTTTCAGGCTAAGGTTAGGGTAATCTTGGAAATATATGGAGCAACCCACCATAAGTGGTCACCATATAAGCCACAAGCCAATAGGGGCAGTTGAGGCAGCTAATAAGAAATGTCAAAAATGTTCTTGCAAAAATGGTAGAAATGTATAAGGACTATAAGAGAAGTTATTGTTTACTTTATGGGTTTCTTGTACTACAGTTAGGACATTGACTAGAATGATGCCATACTCTTTGGTGTATGGGATGGAGGTAGTATTGCCAATTGAGCTTTGTGAGTGTTGGTTGAGTCCAACATCCTTGAATACTAGTGGGTGAGAAACAAGTTTCAATTAGCCTTATTAGATAAGAAAAAGATTCAAGGTTTACCACATCTAATTGTATCAAGCTAGAACGGCCCGAGCATTTAACAAAAGGGTTAAGCCGAGTACGATAAAGTTTGGTGATTTTTTGCTGAATGCAATTCTGCCGTAAACTCAAGATCCTTAAGGAAAATTCAGACCAAATTAGGAAGGACCCTATGTGGTGAAACAAATATACTCGGGTGGTGTAGTGATATTATTAGATATGGATGAGAATGAGTTCATCAAATCGGTAAACCTGGATACTTTGACTTCATGTAAGGCATTAGAAAAGTTAAGTAGCCCGCTAAGTCAAAAACTCGAAACGGTGGCTTAGGTAAAAATTAAGGCATAAAATCATAAATAAAAAGAAAAAATAGCTCGCTAAATTAAAAACCCAAAAGAGCAACTTATGAAAACGTTAGAGCATAAAAATGAAATATATATAAAATGAAAGTTGAGAGTGTGTTACTAACCACTAGGGGAACAGTGGTAGAACAATTGAGCTACTGTAAAGAAGACATAAGTAATGATAAGGAACTGGTTAAGTAAAGGCATTAAGTAAGACAATTAGATGTTCTAATGTGCCACTATTAAAAGTAGTAAGCATGCATTCCATTAATATGTAATATGCAAAATGTAAATGGTCCTCGTTAAGCACAATATCAAAAGGAAATATATTCACATAATTAAAGTAAATTTGGTCAAATATGTCCTTAAATAGAATTACATATATAAAAGAGATTTTTTTTCCTAAAAGATCATTGTTTGTCATCTTCTAGTATAATACGGAGGTCATCTATAACTTTAAAGGCTAAGTAACCATGCCATGTAGTCCACATCATTTTCAAACTATGGATCTCTACCAATATAAAAGTTGTAGATGTATCAACTGGTCCAAGTAGCCTCAACCTTGTTTAAGAAACACTAAGATAAAGGGCCTTTAACAAATGATGGAAGGAACTCTACCTTGAACTAAGGAGCATTAAACTGGTGATGCACTTGAGCAAGGTCATAAAATATGCTTGAAGCTAAAGTAGGAAGAATGACACAATCCCTGTATGTCCTCAAGATAACACGTGATAAGTTCCAGCTGGGGCAGCTCTAACGAATGTCTGTGACAGTGATGTGAGACATCCATTCAGCCCACGTAGCTCGAGTAGCAATGGGTCTCGACATGCGATGGTTCTAGTGATGTTGTGGGTAATAGAGTCTCGTACCCATAGTGAGGGCAACCAATAGGTCCAATCTCTCTTCAACTATATATGAAAAAAAAAAAAAGAAAGGAAAGAAAGAGAAAAAAATTAAGAAAAAGAGAAAGCTCATTAGGTTAAAAATTTTAAATGGCAACCTAAGGAAAAATGAGCAGCCCGTTAGATTGAAAACCTATAAGAGTGGTCCAGGCAAAAGTTAGGGCAATTAAAGTAAAATTAAGAAAAAGGAAAAAAAGAAAAGAAATAATAAAATGACAGAAAGAGGCTGGAAGACAAATTTATACCTGAAGTAGCAATGGGCCCCCCGTAAGTGAATCACTAACACTAAAAGCTATTGTGTCTAGACCCACAATGGTCTCACCCAACATTATTTGTATCAGGGTCTTCCCTGACTCCACTTCTTTTAGAAGCAATAACATTCGTAGATCGATCACCCCATTCTCTCTTAGTAGTAAGAACATGCCTATTAGAATTTTTGTCACAATACGAGTTTGTGTTGCTCGAGCACAACCCTTGGATGGGTAAAGGGTGAGAAAAAGAGCCATAGGGATTTTCTCCTCACCTAAGGTGTACCTAGGTACCTCATCATATCTTATATCAAATAACTCCATCATCTTTTAGATAATTGGGTAATCTAACTATGGTAAAAGCAATTCGTTCAGCAGTCATAGGACAATATTCAAGGATGGCCTCGAATTCTTCTAGCAGGAGGTAGATCTTTGTATCCCTAAAATGGAATGTGTGGGTAATGGAAACTCATAGATTGCATGTTGCCTAAAGAAACTCGAGTCTATATGAAAGAAAAAAAAAGATAGGGGAGAGCTCTAAGACCTACCCAAGGTATATTAAGCCATATCTAGGGTGAAAAAGACCTTAGAAATGCTTTTGCCATATTTTAGAGCCAAGAAATGGGAGTTTAAAAAAGAAACAAGGTTGTACAACCCACTTAAGATGTATGCACAATTAATAAGTGGTTTGTACAAACCTCCTTTCAGGTTATACTTATCCTAATTTCTAGGAAAATTTTGGTAGCACTTCCTTACGTTTTTAGGCATAAGAATTACTTATACCTACTCCAAAAGATGTATAGATGTAAACAGAAAAGGCCAAAATGGCTTAACATGCATTTAGAATGCAAAGTTAGATACCAAAATCAAACTTTACACTAAAAACTGGAAATTTCAAAGTTTGATGAAAATAGAAGCTAAAGTGATTGTTATTATACAATAAACCAAAATTAGGGCTTTCAAATTACCCAAACTATTAACCATAACTGTGAAAAAAAAAATCAATAAAATCCCAAAATATATTATACTGAAATCAAAGAAAATAAAAAGTCCTAAAATAGAGGAGGGGTCAACAATCCATGCTCTTGTATGGAATCTTCTCAGTGTCTTTTGTCTCACCATCTATGACCACATATCTACCTTCCGTAGTCGTTCGGGTCAGCGTCTCTATCTCAGCCTCAGCCTCTGCCAAAAGCTGGTCCCTATCCTAGAACTCGTGAGTCATACATTGGATCATCTCCTACAAGATACACTAGGGGTTAAGATGGTTAAGACACAAATCACACATGAAAGCACAAAACATGAACATGTACACATGCATTCTTTTTTCACTTATTGTGTATCTTTTGCCAACTGACCTACATAAATTATGTCTATTATGTCACGACCCTCTTCAAGGTAACAATCAAGTTGACCAGGGCCTCAGCTTGGACCTAGGGAATCTATAAGAAAAAAGGGAAAACACTATTAAAAATTAAGGGTGATGAAAATGCAATGGGAATGAAAGTGAAGGATACTTATGTGGGTGGTCTCGACCAACTTGAAGGTGCAAGCAGACCTAGTAAGCTATAATGACATCATCGACCCTACCAAAGATGTCATGTAGGACACCATAAGGTTGTCCAGCACAGAGTTTAGCTCACTCACCATTACAGGCTTCAACCCCTCAAAAGTGGAATTATGGGCCCTCTTACTGCCTCAAGCAGTGGTAGGAGTAGGTGTGGGTACAGGTGCAGCAGGCCTCTATGCCACTGATGTAGTAATCCCTCGAGCGTTGTGCAGAATGACCATTCCTTTATCATCCTCATGCTAAGGGAATACCTTGATGGATGCCTCTGTCAGCAAAAAGGATCCAATCAAAGCCTCAATCATCTAAGTCTTGTAAGGAACCCGGTCCAAGACAAGTTGATCCCTCAGTGTGAAGCGTAACATTGCCTCAAGCTCACCCCCTTCAAATCTATCATCTAAAACATGCTCGTGAGTGGACATTAAGGAACAGGTCATGCATCCAAGCCTTCATGCTAGCAAAAAACTTGCTCATCCAGGTACCCCTCACGAAGGAAGGGACCCATTATCAACTAGTGCTCGTAATAGATAGCACCAACCTCAGCCACCTCTAATAGCGATGCCTCCATGGGGCCCCTTTAGTTGCGACACACTTGCAATAAGAGTAGACAATTGTTGTAAGTATAAAACCAAGGCCAATAATTAAACAACTAAATTTGACACAAGTTTCTTTTTCACAAAATAATCATACCTGATCAAAGGTGAGGGTGTTCAGGTGAGCATGCCTAGTGACCACAGAAGTCTCTGCGAGGGGTGCGACACTCCATCTAATGAAGCGAGGGTAGCTCCCCTTTATATTTGCCATAGGGTTGTTTCCTAATAGCAAGCCTAATTTGAAAGCCTATGCCTATCAATAAATACAATGTCAATCCAAGATAACAAAAAAAGATTAAAAAAAAAAGACACAAAGAAGTGTTAAGAGAAACTCATAATAAGCACCCACAAAGCACTGCACATATACCCCTTGCCCCTGGAGCATTAATCCAGATACCGGTATAAGTACATTAGTGTTGCAAATCCCTACTCAAAGTAGTGTAGGAGCCCTAGGTCTTTAAACACTAGCACTAGGCAAATCTCAACTACGTCAAAGGCATTAAAGAATAACATCCTCGATAAGACATACAATAAAAAGTAGCATGCACGTTGATCAATGACCTCCATCGAGCTATCATCAGTAAACTAGATAGTGCTCTTTTATATGCAAGAATGCACAAAACCATAACTTTTCTTAATCAAGAGAACCAATCAAGAAGCCTGAGCATATAGTCCTCTAGAGTACTAGCATGTGCACACTCGAGTTTATTAGAAGAGGCATGCTTGAAAAGTGGATCCCCATCAGATAAGCAATGTCTTTGGCCATGATCGTCAGTTCTCTTATCAAAGCAAGAAGAAAAGTATGGGTGGTATCCATCCATCATTTAGTCAACGTATGCGTCATTACTGAGTTGATCCTTGAGGCGTCCCTTGACAGTGTTTGGAAAAGGGGGAGAAGCTCGATCCCCTCTACGTGAGCCATAACTTGGGGGTGGAGATCTTGAAACCATGTCCCAATAGGACCCATCACACTATCCCCATTCTAGTAGGAGATGATAACTTGAAAAGAAGGAAAGGAGAAGAATCGTTAACATACATCAGGGAACGAAAATAAGACAAAAAATAATAGATAAAAAGAAAAAATGAAATGAAATAATAGATGGTTTTGTGCGCATATAAAGGGTCAAAAGAAAAAAGGACAAAGAAATTAAATTAATAACGAAGGGTAAGTATTTAATTGCTTTTAATAAATTGGTTTCTTATGTTTTATGATGTGTAGGTGACCATGAAAACTGTAAAAAATCTAGGAAGCAAGGAGTAACTATCATGATCACAGACAACTATTGATAAATTTTAAGGACAAATAAAAAAAACATAGGACCAGTCCATTAATCACAAACAAAGAATCATAGGTCAGCATGGCTCAGCCTAAAATCAGCAGAGACTGATCCATAATGAATAAATAAATAAATTATTTATTTATTTATTCTAGGTGTGCATCCTAATTTCTAGTGATACATGAACTATTCCCACTATTTTCATGCATATTATAAGGATGAAACATAAGTGCATGCAAATTGAGAAGATAGACCAGGTCGATGAACAAAAAAATAAATTTAGTTAGAAGTAAAAGGTAAGTGTCCTAAAAGTTATCTTTAAATATTATGAAAGCTAACCCAATGTTTGCAGGCAGAAAGGAAATTTCAGGACAATGCTTAGAATCTACAGTATTGAGCAAAGTAGGAAAAATACTAACAAGAGAAAAGGAGAAAGAACACTTACCACTCCCGAGGTGGCTCTCGTAAGTTGACGGTAATGGTGTGTCACAGTGCAGAAGAAAGCTGATTGGGATCATCTTCATGGTCACAACTTCCAATTGGCTTACCCTTTTAAAGCCTTAATATGATCGCAACTGCTCTAAAGCATCTCATGTGACAACATCCTCGTTCGAAAACTCCTCTCAGATATCAAACATATCATCATCGCAGTATCCAACTATGATATGGTCTTCTAAAAGTAAAGGAAACCTAAAAAGCTAAGTCTAAGAAGCATTGAGTGGGAGAAAAAAGAAAGAGATGAAATAGGACTAATATCATGTTGCTATCAAAAATAGGTTTATATAATGGGTCTAGTATGTACAGCCCAATCCCATATATATAGACAAGCTCCATTTTATGAAACCAAGTTCCATCAAGTGGTTTGTACAAACCATCTTATAGTTGTACATACCACTAATGGATGACAGGCTCAAATTGGGCCTTTCAAGCCCAATTTTCCAAATTACCCTTTTCAAGCCTAATTTCCCAAATTACCCCATTTTAAGCTTAATTTTCCAAATTACTCCTTTTAAGCCTAATTTTTTAAAAATGGCCTATTAAAGCTTAAGAGGTTAATGCAGCCATCCAACTTACCAAAAAGATTGACTCAAATACCCTTATTCCTATCAAAACCTCAAAAGAGTATATTGGCCCTCCAACATGCCAGTTGAATTACTACATACCCTCCATCTACAAGCTTGACTTTCATAAAGCCTTAAGTACACATCCAGGAAGAGATTTGCCACCACAGAAATATCTAAGCCTATAAGAGTAATTTTTACAGCATATGGGCATGAATCTACCACTTTAAGACAGAAAATGAACCCTCCTATAATAGCCAAAAAGGCCCTAAGAGTACCAAATCACCTTTGACATGCTAGAAGAGTAGAAATGACATGAGGCCAACCCTAGGGGGCATCCTTAAGCCAAAACCACCAGCCAGAAAGGTTGAAGCACTTATAAAAGATACAAAAGATACAAAAACATTAGTAACTACAAGAAAACAACCACAACCTGAAAGACACAATAATACCTAGTACCTACTATAAAGCTACCAAAACTTCCTCATTACCTACTATAGAGCTGCTGAAGCATACAACACTTGTTACCTATTAAAAATCTGCTAGAACTTCCTCAGTACCTGCTAGAAAGTTGTTAAGAGATATAACAACATCTAGTACCTACTAACAAGTTACCAGAACTTTCTCAGTACCTGTTAGAGAGCTACTGAAAGATATAACAATACCCACTACCTATTAGAAAACTACCAAAACTTCTTCATTACCTAATAGAAAGCTGTTGAAAGATACAACAACACCTAGTACCTCTTAGAAAGTTATAAAAACTTTCTTAGTACCTATTAGAAAGCTATTGAGAGATATAATAACACTTAGAATTTGCTAGAAAGCTGTCAGAACAAGCTTTAGTACTTGCTCAAGGAGCTGATAAAGAATTGTATCTTTTCTAATGCTTACACTCCTTACATTACTTTGATGAGACTTACTTAAATTGCCATTTCTCAAATGTTGTTTTCTAAGCCCTACAAAAGTAGGGGAAAATTATAAGCATTAGATTTTAGGCCTCATGATGCAAGTCCTATGATAAAAATCACTAAAGTTATTCCCCAAAATGTAAAGAGGATTGCTGGAAGAATGAAATAAGACCTTAATAAACCTTTGAAAAGCCCCAAGACCAAGCCCAACACTAAGCTCAAGGCTTAAAACCCTGCTTAATGGGATGCACATTCTAACAAATTGGGATGTATAGCCCACCAAGCTAGGATGTATAGCCCACTGAACTAGAATGTACAACCCACTTAGGGATGCAAAGCCAAGGCTAAACCCTAAATGCATAACCTTTTAGAAATGGTCTCCCCATATTTTGATTGATTAGCATGTTGAGTATTATGTTTAAACCAAATTTGGTAATGACCAAGTGAGGAATTTAACATTTATAGGACCTTTAGAGTCTCATTATGGTTATGTTTATCTTCAAAAATATGGTTGCTTAGTTTTGGTCTTGAGATTTCCTCTTGTTGAGATGACATTCTAATCTTTATTATGATTAGTAGTGTTCATGGATACTTAGCTTTTTTTAAGCAACAAGACAAAGTGTACATCGAACCAATGACATCTTTTATGATGATTTAGCCTTAGGCCATTAAAAATCCTCCATATGTTTTGCATCACATGTTATGATTCTATTTGTCGTGATGTATGTATTCGATTTTGATGTTATATTGATCCTTATATGATGTTAAGATGCACTTATTATAGACTTAGAAATGTGCTTAGGTACCTTGACTTTGCAGACACAGTAAGGTGTTTGATGATAAAAATCAGAATATGGATGACCACTTAATATGGTGTATGGATGAGATGCATGATAACCCTATGCCATGTCACATGATCCCCACTCCGTTTTCTTATGATTATGTATATGTGATGAGATGCATTGATAACCCTATGCCATGATACATGATCCTCATCCCCTTAGAGTTGTTGACTTAGTTTGTTTGATTTAATAGCGTTAGAAGCATGTGTAATGATGTTAAATTGAACTAATTAATAACATGGTTAAAAATGTTAAAGATCAACCAAAGATGCTCGAAGGTTGGATCCCAATATCCAGCCGGTTTGAAGGTGCCTAAACTATTCCCTGTGGCATAGCTAATTTTTGAACTCAATCTCTAATAGGGTTAAAATGAAATGGGCCTTCTAATTGACTTAACATAGGTTTAGATTTTATCTTGCCCAGATTTTTAGGCCGACCAAAGTAGGGTGGCAACTCTATAATTCCTAGGGATGATACCAAAGTGTGGTCCCGATTTGGTCCCTAGATGACCACAAACTTGGACTTAAGGCTTTGAACTTACGCAAGGCCTAAAGGATACCCCATTGATCCCATGTGTGTCATACTTTTGGGGTTATTACTAATGTAAAAAAACTTCAACCTCTCAATCCCCCATTGGTCAATAAAAGGATGGAGTCACAATCAAGATTCCATTCGTTCAAGCACAACCTCTGAAAATTGTATCCAGCATTTGCATTTGGGTATGAAATCGAGGATGAAAACCTTATAAGAAAGGAAAGGTGAATAGTGATTGACCATTGCAAAAAGTAACACTTGGCTATACAAACTTCTTAAATTGTCTCTATAGATAGACATTAGTCTATATAAACAACTTAATGGTATGCACAAATGATTTTTCTTGCAGATTCTTTGGCAAATTCCCTCACATTTTGGGCATCCAAGTTGCTTTGTACCTATTCTTAAAGACATATACATATTTAGTGATGGATTATGGAGAAGGCCACCTCATTCCGAGAAGGAAGGAAATTGAGCAGGAACAATTGCATGCTCATCCAAGCAAGCCTCCTTAACAGAGGTAATTCGTTCTAAAAAATATTCAAAAAAAAATTAGTTCTCAACCAGAATAATTACAAACTAGTTTTTAACTTAGAAAAAAAACTATAAAACATACATCTAAAATCCAACTTGCTCCCTTAAAGTTCTTCAAACCTCTGAAGACTTAAGAGTAGCTTTCCAAGAACAACAACACTCCATGCAATGCTATTTGGCGAATTAACAATTATGTATCTAAGAACATACAAATATAATACCAGGATAATGGATTTCTCAATATCAGGAAGAAGTAATGTCCTAATAATAAAAAGATATATGCCCGGACATATGGAGTTAATCTTTCATCATTCACTCAAGTGTCCTTTGGGATGTTTTCAAAATGACTCTTTAACCATCTACTCCTAACAATACCTTTTCTTGGGTTCCTTATAGGGCCATCTTGTCCTATTAGTTCATCAATAATTTGAGAATAAGAAAAATCCTCACTAACAAGTGGTCGACCATCAACTGAAAGTTAGTGTTATTTTATTTTTTAAAATATTTAAAATTTAAGATAAATATAATTTAATTCTAAAAATTTTTAAATTACATATAAAAATGGCTAACTAGGAAAAAAATTTTGGACATAAAAGATATATAAATTTTTTAAATTGACAATAATAACTTTAATTAAGTTATAAATTTTAAATAGATTGATAATATCTCTTTATAAAACTAATTATTAGTTCAATTTTTAAAATTTGTAATTATTTAAAATAACTGAAATAATGGATAAAAATATTTATAACTTTAAGTTAGTGTTATATTTTTAACTATTTAAAAATTAAGATAAATATAATTTAAATTTAAAAATTTGTAAATTGAACAAAAAATTAATTGGTTAATTGATTACTGTAATCTTTCATCATTTTAAATTTAAAAAGTAATTATATTCATTTGTAAATATATTTTCTCTCTTTCTCTATCTTTCGTACAAAGTATTCATATTTATATATAGATAATGTCATATTTATATATAGATAATGGACAAGTGTTAAATTTTTAATTATTAAATTAAATTTTATCCCCTATTTTTTAGTATTTTTTTAGAAAAAGAATGTTAATATCATGTCTATTAAAAAATAATCACCTTAATTTATTGAGATCAACAAACTAATATCTACACAAAAAGAATGAAATATTAAAATTTTGATATTTCAAAAAGGATTGATAGAAAATTATTCTGATCATATAAGAAATGAACCACCATGAAAATTATATTGATGAATAGTGAGATTTAGATTTTTTTTATGTTATAATTTCTTTTTAGATTTTATTCATAAATTTTTTATATTAAAGTATTTTTATTATTTTCACAAGAAATAAAAATATAGAGAGCAATATTCAATTATGCAATTGAATAATTCCATATTCTTTTGAGAATGAGAAACTTACACCATTTCTAATGGGGTGTAGTAAAAAAAGTGTTAATATGGTCATTATTAATGTGAATAAAAAAAATTATCTTTGACTCATTTCATAGTTGTTACAGTGATACTTTATAAAGAGTCATACCATAAAACTTTATCACTTTAATGAAGTTGAGAATAAAATAGAAGGTTCACAATTTTTATATATTAAATTTTTATACTTTTTTGTTTTAACTTGTATATTACATAAAATGAATTATTACATTTTGTACGACTTTTAGATATCTTTGATATAATTTTTCATGTCAAAACTTTAATTAATATTTTAAGAGAAAGGAGAGCATTGAAGAAAAGATAAATTATAATAGTCAATTCTAAGTATAAATAATATTTTTACTTGATTTTTTATTTAATAATATGTATTTTATATTCAAATATTTTATAAATACAAATTCAAAAAAATGTAAGTAACTTTATAGAAGATTTAGCAAAAAAACAAATGAATATTAATTGAAGATGAGATTATCCAATAATAGTTTAGTCAAATTGCGAAGCATCATTTAATAATGGTAATTTATTTCTATTATAGATATTTTTAATTTACAATCTATAATGTTAAATTTTTTTTATATTTTTTTTGTTAAATTAAATCTTTGTATAATTATGAGTTTAAACTCTAATAGTATCATTTGTTTAGAAAATAATGAAAGCAGAATAAATTTCTATTTAATGTAATTTATAAAGAAGTATATCTTTCATAAAGGTAATATTTTACTATACAACCAAATCTTTTTAAATATATTTATAAAATAGAAATATTATCTTAATATTATTTTAAAATCAAATTGTTGCAATGAATATATATATCGATGTTGGGCAATGAAAATCATTTTCTCTATTTCTTAATGTTATTTTATTTAGTTTTTTTTTGTTAATCTTGTATAACTTTCATTTAGTTTTTAAGTTTGGTATTTCTCATCATTTTGTCTAAATTTTTTTTTCATTTACTTATTAATAAAATTTTATATTTATTAAAAATTTATTTTATATGTATTCAAAAAAATTTTAATTATTTATAATTTTATTTAGTTTATTAATTTTATTCATATATTTTTATAATGTTAAAAATTAACTTATTTACATATCTAATAATTATTTTAATTACGTATAATTTACATAAAGTAAAAGTTAGTTTAATAAAAAATATTAATTTATTTAATGTTAAGAGTCCATGGTTGTGCAATCCCATACACAGCCATAAGCATGGCCATGTAACAAATACTACACGAATGCTACTTGCTCTATAATTTAATATTTTTAAAAAATATTTAATATTTAAAAGTAAAACATTTTAAAAATATAAATTTATTATTTATTTTTCTTTTCTATTTTTTTATTTTTTTTATTATTCTATAACAACAACAATAATAATAATACTAATAATAATAGTAATTTTATTATTATTGTCTAAAAAAAGCTAGTTTTATATCTATTAAAATATTCAAAATATTTACAATTTTTGCTAGGTCGACCTTAAAATATTTACAATTTTTGCTAAATTGTAAGAATAAAAATTTTTCAAGTGTTTTTGCATGCAACAAAAAATATTGGTAAAAAAAAAAAAAGCATTCAGTCTATGCATTCAACAAAACATATTCTCAACAGAAAATGGTCTGTTTACAAGTTTACAAAAAATGAAACCAAACTTGCAAACGAACCATTTACAAGTTTCAACCAAAAAAAAAAAAATTACAAACAAAATGAACCATGAGCTCCATTCCCATTTCCCGTCTCCCACAAACATGGTATTACTTAGTTGAAATACAACGATGTGAAAATAGGAGAGGCCGACCTTTGGGTGGATGAATTGCTAGGAGAACAAATATATACCCTCTTTATGACTTCTACAAATGTTAACAATCTGAAACACATAAAATCCTAACACTAATAATGAGATAATAATTGTGAAATCCATTGATGATGACCTTAAGCTACTGGGATAACAAATATGTCCCCTATCTATAACTTCTTCGAATTCTTTCTTTCTTTCCATCCAAAAGAGAACAATTAGTAAAATATAAAATTCAGTGCCAATAATGAGATTATAATTGTGAAATCCATGGATGATGACTGTGACCTAATGGGAGAATAAATATGTCCCCTCTCTATGTTGTCCTCGAGTTCTTTTTACTTCTCCATCTAAAAGAGAACAATTAGAAACACATAAGATTTCAACGCCAAT
Source organism: Omphalea diandra (assembly GCA_949677035.1). Classification (NCBI taxonomy): domain Eukaryota; kingdom Viridiplantae; phylum Streptophyta; class Magnoliopsida; order Malpighiales; family Euphorbiaceae; genus Omphalea; species Omphalea diandra. Next base: position 48,232 of record CATIWR010153689.1, read on the forward strand.
AATGAGAATGCAATTGTGAAATCCATGGATGATGATCATGAGTCGCTGGGAGGACAAATATGTCTCCTCTCTATGTCTTCCTTGAGTTCTTTCTTCTTAACCACCTAAAAGAGAACAATTAGAAACAAATAAAATCCCAATGCCAACAATGTGATTATAAATGTGAAATCCATGGATGATGACCTGGAGCTATGGGGAGAACAAATATGTCCCCTCATTATGTCCAAGAAAAAATAATCATAAACATAAAATCCAAATGCCATTAATGAGATTATAATTGTGAAATCCTTCGATGATGACCTTGAGCTGCTAGGAGAACAAATATGTCCCATTTCTAAGTCTTTCTTAGGTTCTTACTTCTTCTCCATCTAAGATAGAATAATAACAAACACATAAAAACCCAGAGCCAATAATGAGATTATAATTGTGAAAGCCATGGATGATGACCTTGAGTTGTTGGGAGAACAAATATGTCTCATCTATATGGCTTCCTTATGTTCTTTCTTCTTCTCCATCCAAGAGAGAACAATAAAAAAAAACACATAAAATTCCAACGCCAATAATGAGATAATAATTATGAAACTATGGATTATGACATTGAGCTATGAAGAGAACAAATATGTCCCCTCACTACGTCTTCCTCGAGTTATTTCTTCTTCACCATCCAAGAGAGAATAACTAAAAACATAAAATCCCAATGCTAATAATGAGATTATAATTGTGAGATACATGGATGATGATCAGAGCTATTAGGAGAACAAATATGTCCCCACTCTATGTCTTCCTCACATTATTTCTTCTTCTCCATCCAAAAGAGCACATTCAAGAACACATAAAAATACAACACCAATATTGAGATTATAATTGTGAAATTCACAGATGATGACCTTGAGTTGTTTGGAGTACAAATATGTCGCAATCTATGTCTTCCTCAAGTCCTTTCTTTTTCTCCATATAAGAGAGAACAATTAGAAACACATAAAATTCCAATGCTAATAATGAGACTATAATTATAAAATCCATGGATGTAGACGTTGAGTTGTTGGGAGAAAAAAATATGTACGCTCTCAATCTCTTCCTAGGGTTCTTTCTTCTTATCCATCCAAGAGAGAACAATCAGAAACACATAAAATCTCAGTGCCAATAGCGAGATTATAAGTGTGAAATCCATGGATGATGACCTTGATGTGCTGGGAGAAAAAATATGCCCCCTATCTCTGTCTTCCTTAGGTTCTCTCTTCTTCTCCATCCAAGAGAGAACAGTCAGAAACACATAAATTCCTAGTGCCAATTATTAGATTATAATTGTGAAATCCATGGATGATGAGCTTGAGCTTCTTGAAGGATAAATGTGTCCCTTTTCCAAGTCTTCCTTGGGTTCTTTCTTTTTCTCCATCAATCAGAAAATAATAAAAAAAACAAATAAAATCCTAACAATAATAATGAAATTATAATTATGAAATCCATTAATGATGACCTTGATATGCTAGGAGAACAAATCTGCTCCCTCTCAATGTGTTCCTTAAGTTCTTTATTCTTCTCCATCCAATAAAGAATACACAAAAACACATAAAATTTGTGTTCAAATAAAGCGATTATAATTGTTAAATTCATGGATGATAATTTTGAGCTGCTGGGAGAACAAATATGTCCCCTCTTAATGTCTTCCTCTAGTTTTTTCTTCTTCTCCATCTAAGAGAGAACAATAAGGGACACATAAAACCCATGTGCTAATATTGAGATTATACTTGTGAATCAATGGATGATGACTTCGAGCTACTGGGAGAACAAATACGTCCCCTCTCAATGTCTTCCTCGCGTTTCTTCTTCTCCACAATCCAAAAGAGAACTACCAAAAATGCATAAAATTCCAGCACCAATAATGAGATTATAATTATGAAATCCATGGATGATGACTTTGAGCTATTGGGAGAATAATTATGTCTTATCTCTATATCTTACTTGGGATATTTCTTCTTCTCCATCCAAGAGAAAACTATTAGAAACATATAAAATCCCAGTGTCAATAATGAAATTATAATTGTGAAATCCATGAATGATGACTTTAGTTGGTAAGAGAATAAACATGACCCTTCTCTATGTCTTCCTCGAATTTTTCTACTTCTCCATCCATGAGAGAATAATGAGAAACACAAAAAATCTCAATGCTAATAACGAGATTGTAAATATGAAATCCATGTATGATGTCCTTAAGCTGTTAAGAGAATAAATATGTTCCCACTCTATGTCTTCTTTGGGTTCTTTCTTCTTTTCCATCCAAGAGAGAACAATAAGAAATACATACAATCCTATCACCAATAATGAGAATATAATTACGAAATCCATGGATGATGACCTTAAGCTACAGGGAGAACAAAAATGTCTCCTCTTTATGTCTTTGTCTAGTTTTTTCTTCTTATCCATCCAAGAGAAAATAGTAAACAAACACATAAAATTATAGCACCAAAAGTGATATCATTATTGTGAAATCCATGGATTATGACCATGAATTAGTAGGAGAACAAATATGTCCATTCTCTATGTCGTACTTAGTTATTTCTTCTTCTCCATCCAAGAGAGAATAATCAGAAACATAAAATTCTAGTACCAATAATGAGATTATAATAGTGAGATACATGGATGATGAACTTGAGCTATTGGGAGAACAAATATGTTCCACTATATGTCTCCCTTAGGTTTTTTCTTCTTCTCCTTCTAAGGGAGAATAATCAGGAACACAAAAAATTATAATGCCAATAATGAGATTATAACTGTGAAATTCATGGATGATCAACTTGAGTTGCTTGGAGAATAAATATGTCCCATTTTATGTCTTTCTCGAGTTCTTCCTTCTTCTCCATCCAAGAGCGAACATTCATAAACACGTAAAATATGAATGCCAATAGTGAGATTATAATTGTAAAATCCATGGATGTACACCTTGAGCTACAAAGAAAACAAATATTTCCCCTTTCTATGTCTTCCTCGTGTTCTTTCTTTTTCTCCATCCGAAAGGGAATAATAAAAAACTCATAAAATCTCAGCGCCAATAATGAGATTATAAGTTTGAAATCTAACGATGATGACCTTGATGTGCTGGGAGAACAAATATGTCCCCCTTCTACGTCCTTGTTGCATTCTTTCATGTTCTCTATCTAGAAGAGAATAATTAGAAACACATAAATTATCAACGCCAATGATGAGATTATAATTGTGAAATTCATGGATGATGTCCTCAAACTACTAGGAAAACAAATATGTCCATTCTCAATGTCATCTTTGGGTCCTTTATTCTTCTCCATCCAACTGATAACAATAAGAGACATATAAAATCCCAGCACCAATAATAAGATTATAATTGCGAAATCCATGGATGATGACCTAAAGTTGTTGGGAGAACAAATATATTCCCTCTCTATGTCTTGCTCGAGTTCCTTCTTTTACTCCACCCAAGAGAGAATAATAAGAAACATAAAAATCCAGGTGCTAATAATGCGATTATAGTTGTTAAATCCACGGACAATGACCTTAAGCTGAAGAAGAATAAATACATCCCCTTTTTATGTCTTCCTTGAGTTTCTTATTCTTCTCCATCTAAGAGAGAACTATCGGAAACACATAAAATTCTATTGCTAATAATGAGATTATAAATTATGGAATTACAAATGATGACTATGAGTTGTTAGGAGAACAAATACATCCCATCTTTATATCTTACTTAAGATCTTTCTTCTTCTCCACCCAAAAGAGAATAATTAGAAACACATAAAACCCCAGCATCAGTAAAGAGTTTATAATAGTGAAATCCATGGATAATGACCTTGAGCTATTAAGAGAACTAATATGTCCCCTCTCTATATCTTCCTCAGGATCAATCTTCTTCTCCATCTAAGAAGAATAATCAGAAAATACAAAATATCCCACTATGAATAATGAGATTACAAATGTGAAATCCATGGATGATGTCCTTGAGTTATTAGGAGAATAAATATGTCCACACTTTATGCCTTCCTTGGGTTCCTTATTCCTTTTCATCTAAGAGAGAGCAATAAGAAACACAAAAAATTCCAACTCTAATAATGAGATTATAATTGCGAAATCAAAGGAAGATGACCTTGAGCTAGTGAGAGAACAAATATGTCCCCTCTCTATGTGCTCTTCTAGTTCATTCTTCTTCTCCATCCAAGTGAGAACAATTAGACACATAAAAATCCAGTGTCAATAATCAGATTATAACTATGAAATCCTTCAATGATGATCTTGAGCCACTAGGAGAACAAATATGTCCCCTCTCAATGTCATCCTTAGGTTTTTTCTTATTATCCACCCAAGAGAGAACAATTAGAAATACATAAAATCTGAGTACTAATAAAGTGATTATAGTTGTTAAATCTATGGATGACGACCTTAAGCTACTAAGAGAATAAATATGTCCCCTCTCAATGTCTTCTTTTAGTTCTTTCTTCTTTTCCATCCTAGAGAAAACTATTAAAAACACATAAAATACATGCGCCAATATTGACATTATGCTTATGAATCCATGAACGATGCCTTTGAGCTGTTGCGAGAACAAATACATACCCTCTTTATGTCTTCTTCTCGTTCTTTCTCCTCCTTCATCCAAAATAGAACTATCATAAATGCATAAAATCCTAATGCCAATAATGAGATAAAAATTATGAAATCCATGGATGATTACCTTGAACAATTAGGAGAACAAATATGTCCCATCTCTATATCTTACTTTGGATCTTTCTTCTTCTTCATGCAAGAAAGAAAAATAAAAAAAATCCTAGTGTTGATAAAGAGATTATAAGTACAAAATCCATGGATGATGACCTTGAGCTGTTAGGAAAACAAACTTATCCCCTTTATATGTCTTCCTGAGGTTCTTGCTACTTCTCCATCCAAGAGAGAGCAATTAGAAACACAAAAAAAAAAAAAAAATCATTGTGCCAATAATGATATTGTAAATGTTAAATCCATGTATGATGTCCTTGAGCTGCTAGGAGAACAAATATGCCCCACTTTATGTCTTCCTTAGGTTTTTCTTTCTCTCCATCCAATATAGAACAATAAGAAACACATAAAATCCCAGTGCCAAAAATGATAATATAAATAGGAAATCCATGGATGATGATCTTGAGCTGTTAAGAGAACAAATATGTTCCCTCTCTATGTCTTCCTTGGGTTTTGTCTTCTTCTTTATCCAAGAGAGAACAATAAAAAAACACATAAAATTCTAGTACCAATAATGAGATCATTATTATGAAATCCATGGATTATGTCCTTGAGCTGGTGGGAGAACAAATATATCTCTTTTTTAGGTCTTACTCAGGTTATTTATTCTTCTCCATCACAAAAAGAACAATCAGAAAGACAAAATCCTAGTACCAATAATGTGATTATAATTGTGAGATACATAGATGATGACCTTTTGTGCTATTGAGAGAATAAATATCCCTCCACTATATGTCTTCCTTGGATTCTTTAAAACCCATAAAATTCCAATGTCAATAATGAGATTGTAATAATAAAATTCTTAGATGATGACCTTGAGCTGCTTGTAGAACAAATATGTCCCACTCTATGGCTTCCTCGGGTTCTTTCTGCTTCTCCATCTAAGAGAGAATAATCTTAAACACAAAATCTGAAAGCCAATAGTAAAATTATAATTTTAAAAATCCATGGATGTACACCTTGAGCTACTAGGAGAACAAATATGTCCCTCTTTATGTCTTCCTTGGGTTCTCTCTTCTTCTTCATCCAAGAAAGAACAATCAAAAGCACATAAAATCCTAGTGCCAATAATGAGATTTTAAATGTGAAATTCATGGATGATGACCTTGACATGCCAGGAGAATAAATTTGTTCCCTCTCAATGTCTTTGTCGCATTCTTTCTTCTTCTCCATCTAAGAGAGAACAATCAAAAACACATAAAACACCAGTGCTAATGATGAGATTATAATTGTAAAATCCATGGATGATGATCTCGAGCTACTAAGAGAAAAAATTTGTCCCTTCTCTATGTCAGCCTTGGGTTCTTTCTTCTTCTTCATCCAATAGAAAACAAAAAGAAACATATAAAATCTCAGTACCAATAATAAGATTACAATTGTGAAATCCATAGATGATGACCAAGAGTTGCTGGAAGAACAAATATGCCCCCTATTTTTGTCCTACTCGGGTTCTTCATTATTCTCCACCCAAGAGAGAAAAAAAGAACATAAAAATTATAGGCAGTAACAATGTGATAATAATTGCTAAATCCATGGATAACAACCTTGAGCTATTGGGAGAGCAAATAGATCCCCTCTCTATGTCTTCTTTAAGTTCCTTCTTCTTCTCCATCCAAGAGAGAACTGTCAGAAACATATAAAATCCTAGTGCCAGTAATGAGATTATAATTGTGAAATCTATGGATGATGACTATGAGCTATTGGGAGAACAAATACATCCCATCTTTATGTCTTCCTCAAGTTCTTTCTCCTTCTCCATCCAAGAGAGAACTATCAGAACCACATAAAACCCCAACGTCAATATTGAGATTATAATTGTGAAATCCATGAATGATGACCTTGAGTTGTTGAGAGAACAAATATGTCCCTACTCGATGTCATCATTGGGTTCTTTCTTCTTCCCCATCCATGTCAGAACAATCAAACACATATAAAAACTCGATTCCAATAATCAGATTAAAATTGTGAAATCCTTCAATGATGACCTTGAGCTTTTGAGACAACAAATATGTCCCCTTTTTACATCTTCCTCAGGTTCTTTCTTCTCTCCACCTAAGAGAGAACAATAAGAAACACATAAAGACCTAATGCCAACAATCAGATTATAATTGTGAAATCCTTTGATGATGACCTTAAATTGTTAAGAGAACAAATATGTCCTCTTTTAACTTCTTCCTTGGGTTCCTTCTTCTTCTTAATCCAAGAGAGAACAATTAGAAACACATAAAATATGAGCGCTAATAAAGCGATTATAATTATTAAATTCATGGATGATGACCTTGAGTTGCTGAGAGAACAAATATGTCCCCTTTCAATATCTTCCTTTAATTCTTTCTTCTTCTCCATCCAAGAGAGAACTATTAGAAACACATATAATCCTTGCGCCAATATTGAGAATATACTTACGAGTCCATTGATGATGACCTTAAGCTATTGGCAGAATAAATATATTTGCTCTCTATATCTTCCTCAGGTTCTTTCTTCTCCTCCATCCAAAATAGAATTATAAAAAATGCATAAAATCTCAATGCCAATAATGAGATTAAAATTGTGAAATCCATGGATAATGCCCTTATGCTATTTGGGAGAACAAATATGTCTCATCTTTATATCTTACTCGAGATCTTTCTTCCTCTCCATCTGAGAGAGAATAACACATAAAATCCCAACACCAAAAAATGAGAATATAATTAGGAAATCTATGGATGATAACCTTGTGCTACCGAAAGAACAAATACATCCCCTTTATGTCTTTCTCGGCTTATTTCATTTTCTCCATCCAATAGAGAACAGTAAAAAAACACAAAATTCTAGCCCTAATAATGAGATCATTATTGTGAAATTCATGGATTATGACCTTAGTAAGATTATGATCATTAACAAATATGTTCCCTCTCTATGTCTTACTCGAGCTATTTCTTCTTCATCATCCAAGAGAAAATAATCAAAAACACAAAATCCAAGCGCCAATATTGAGATAAAAATTATGAGATACATGGATGATGACCTTGAGCTGCTAGGAGAACAACTATGTCCCTACTATATATCTTCCTTGGGTTCTTTCTCTTCTTTATCTAAGAGAGAACAATCAGGAACACATAAAATCCTAGTGCCAATAATGGGATTATAATTGTGAAATTCATGGATGATGACCTTGAGCTATTTAGAGAACAAATATGTCCCACTCTATATTTTCCCCAAGTTATTTTTGCTTCTCCATCTAGGAGAGAATAATAAAAAAAACATATAGAATTTGAAAGCCAATAGTGAGATTACAATTGTAAAATCCACAGACATACATCTTGATCTACTTGAAAAGCAAATATATCTCCTTTCTATGTCTTCCTTGGGTTCTTTCTTCTTCTCTATCCAAGAAAGAACAATCTAAAACACAGAAAATCCCATTGCTAATAATGAGATTTAAGTTTGAAACCCATGGATGATGACCTTGATGTGCTGGGAGAGAAACATACCTCCTCTTTATGTTTTTGTCGTGTTCTTTCTTATTTTCCATCCAAGAAAGAACAATAAAAAACACATAAATTAGTAGCGCCAATGATGAGATTATAATTGCAAAATCCATGGATGATGACTTCAAGCTACTAGGAGAACAAATATATCCCTTCTTTATGTCATCTTTAAGTTCTTTCTTCTTTTCCATCCAACAAAGAACAATAAGAAACAAATAAAATTTGAGCACTAATAATAAGATTATAATTGTGAATTCCATTTATGATGACCTAAAGCTATTGAGAGAATAAATATGTCCCCTCTCTATGTCTTGCTCAAGTTCTTTCTTCTTCTCTACCCAAGAGAGAACAATAAAAAAAATTTAAGTGCTAATAATGATATTATAATTGTTAAATCCATGGATGATGACCTTGAGCTATTGGCAGAACAAATACATCCCTTCTCTATGTCTTCCTCAAGCTCTTTCTTCTTCTTCATCCAAGTGAGAACTATCAGAAACACATAACATCTCAGCACCAATAATGCAATTATAATTATGAAATTTATGGATGATTACCTTGAGTTTTTGGGAGAACAAATATGTTCCATCTCTATATCTTACTTGGGATCTTTCTTTTTTCCATCCAATAGAGAAAAAGCAGAAACACATAAAACCATAGAGCCAATAAAAAGTTTATAATTGTGAAATTCATGTATAATGACCTTGCGCTGTTGGAAGAGCGAATATATCCTCTCTTTATATCTTCCTCAAGTTCAATCTTCTTCTCCATCCAAGTTAGAATAATAAGAAATACCAAAAATCCTAGTCTAATAATGAAATTATAAATGTGAAATCCATGGATGGTATCCTTGAGCTACTGGGAGGTAAAATATGTCTCCACTCTATGTCTTCCTTAAGTTTTGTCTTCCTTTCCATCTTAGAGAGAACAATAAGTAACACATAAAATCCCAACACTAAAAATGAGAATATAATTAAGAAATCTGTGGATGATGTCCTTGAGTTGCTAGTAGAACAAATATGTCACCTTTTTATGTCTTTTTCTGGTTCTTTCTTCTTCTTCATCCAAAAGAGAATAGTAAGACTCATAAAATTCTGGCGCCAATAATGAGATTATTATTGTGAAATCCATGGATTATGACCTTGAGCTAGTGGGAGAACAAATATGTCCCCTCTCTATGTCTTACTTGGGTTATTTCTTTTTCTCCATCCCAGAGAGAAAAATCAGAAACACAAAATCTCAACTTTAATAATAAGATTATAATTGTGAGATTCATGGATGATGACCTTAAGCTGTTAGGAGAACAAATATGTCCCTACTATATGTCTTCCTTGAGTTCTTTCTTATTCTCCATCTAAGTGAAAACAATTAGGAACACATAAAATCTTAGTGCCAATAATGAGATTATAATTATGAAATTCATGGATGATGACTTTGAGTTGTTTGGAGAGCAAATATGTCCCACTTTATGTCTTCCTCAAGTTCTTTCTACTTCTACATCTCAGCGAGAGTAATCAAAAACACATAAAATTTGAAAGCCAATAGTGAGATTTTAATTATAAAATCCATGGATGTGCACCTTGAGCTAGTGGGAGAACAAATAGATCCCCTTTATATGTCTTGCTTAGGTTATTTCTTCTTCTCCATCCAAGAGAGAAAAATTAGAAACACAAAATCCCAGCACCAATAATGAGATTATAATTGTGAGATACATGGATGATGACCTTGAGCTATTGGGAGAACAAATATGTCCCCACTATATGTCTTCCTTGGGTTGATTTTTCTTTTCTATCCAAGTGAGAACAATCAGACACACAAAAGAACCTAGTGCCAAAATGAGATTATACTTATGAAATCCATGGACTATGACCTTGAGCTACTGGAAGCATAAATATGTCTCGACTCTATGTCTTCGTCGAGTTCTTTCTACTTCTCCACCTAAGAGAGAACATTCAGGAACACATAAAATCCCATTGCGAATATTGAGATTATAATTGAATTCATGGATGATGACATTAAGCTACTTAGAGAATAAATATGTCCTTATCTATGGGTTCTTTCTTCTTTTCCATTTAAGCGAGAACAATCAGAGATAAAAAAAAAATTCCAGTGCCAATAATGAGATTATAATTGTAAGATACATTGGTGATGGCCTTGAGTTATTGGGAGAACAAATATGTCCCTAGTCTATATCTTTCATAAGTTCTTTCTTCTTCTTATCTAAGAGAGAACAATCAGAAACATATAAAATCCCAATGCCAATATTGAGATAATAATTGTAAAATATATGTATGTATACCTTAAGATGCTGGGAGAATAAATATGTCCCCCTCTCTATGTCTCCCTTAGGTTCTTTATTCTCTTCCATCCAAGAGAGAACAATAAGAAACACATAAAATCCCACCCATAATAATGAGATTATAAGTGTGAAATCTATGGATGATGATCTTGAGCTATTGGGAGAACAAATATACCCATGTTATGTCTTCCTTAGGTTTTTTTCTTCGTCTCTATCTAAAAAAGAATAATTAGGAACTAATAAAATGTTAGTGTAAATAATGAGATTATAATTGTGAACTTTATGAATGATCACCTTGAGCTGCTTGGAGAATAAACATGCCCTACACTATGTTTCCTTGAGTTCTTTCTTCTTCTCTAGCCAAGAGAGAACAATAAAAAATGCATAAAATTCCAATGCCAATAATTGGATTATAATTGTAAAATCCATGGATGTATACCTTGGGTTGCTAGAAGAACAAGCATTTCCCCTCTCTATGCCTTCCTCGGGTTCTTTCTTCTTCTCTATCCAAGAGAGAATAATAAAAAACATATAAAATCTCATCGTTAGTATTGAGATTATAAGTGCGAAATCCATGGATGATGACCTTGAGCTGTTAGGAGAATAAACATGTCCCCATTCTATGTCTTCCTCTAGTTATTTCTTTTTCTCCATCCAAGAGAGAATAATTAGGAAAACATAAAATCCCAATGCCAATAATGAGATTATAATTGTGAAATTCATAGATGATGACCTTAAGCTGCTTAGAGAATAAATATGTTATACTTTATGTCTTCTTGAGGTTTTTTCTTCTTTTCCATTCAATAGAGAACAATAAAAAACATAAAAATCCCAGCACTAATAATAAGAATATTAGTGTGAAATCCATGGATGATTACCTTAATGTGTTAGGAGAACAAATATGTCCCCTCCCTGCGTTTTCGCCGCATTCTTTCTTCTTCTCCATCCAATAGAGAATAATAAGAAAAACAAATTTACAGCACCAATGATGAGATTATAATTGTGAAATCCATGGATGATGACCTCGAGCTACTAGGAGAATAAATATGTCCCTTCTCTATGTCTTCCTTGAGTTCTTGCTTCTTCTCCATCCATTAGAGAACACCAAGAAATATATAAAATCCTAACACCAATAATGACATTATAATTGTCAAATTCATGGATGATGCCTAATAGCTACTGGGAGAATAAATATATATGCTCTCTATGTCTTCCTCGGGTTCTTTCATCTTCCCCACCTGAGAGAGGACATTCAGAAACATATAAAATTTGACCACTAATAATGAGATTATAATTATAGAATTCATGGATGATGATGACCTTAGGCTATTGGGAGAACCAATATGTCCCCTTTTTATGACTTTTTCAAGTTCTTTCTTCTTATCCATCTAGGAAAGAAGTATTAAAAACACATAACTTGCATTTGCAAGTATTAAGATTGTACTTGTGAAATCCATGGATGATGACCTTAAGCTATTGGGACAATAAATACGTCCCCTCTCTATGTCTTTCTCTAGTTCATTCTTCTTCTCCATCCAAAAGAGAACTATCATAAACACATAAAATCTCAGTACTAATACTAAGATTATAATTGTGAAATCCATGGTGATGACCCTGAAGAGTTGAAAGAACAAATATATCTCATCTTTATATCTTGCTCAAGATCTTTCTCCTTCTCCATCAAAGAGAGAATAATTAGAAACACAGAAAATGTCAGCGCCAATAATGAGATTATAATTATGAAATCCATGGATAGTGACGTTGAACTATAGGGAGAACAAATATGTCCCCTCTCTATGTCTTCCTCAAGTTTTGTATTCATTTCCATCCAAGAGAGAATGATCAGAAACACAAAAAATCCCAGCGCCAGTAATGAGATTATAAATTTGAAATCCATGGATGATGTTTGTGAGCTACTGGGACAAATATATCCCACTCTATGTCTTCCTTTGGTTTTTTTTCTCTCCATCTAAGAGAGAACAATAATAAACATAAAAAATCCCAATGCTAATAACAAACTTATAATTGTGAAATCAATGGATAATGACCTTAAGCTAATGGGAGAACAAATATGTCCTCTCTTTACGTCTTCCCTAGGTTTTTTCTTCTTCTCCATCTAAGTGAGAACAATCAGACACGCTTAAATCCCAGTTCCAATAAAGTTACTACAACTATGAAATATATGGATGATTACCTTGAGTTGCTGGGAAAATAAGTATGTCCCATCTATTTGTCTTTCTCAGGTTCTTTCTTGTTCTCTATCTACATGAGCATAATCAGAAACACTTAAAATTCCAAAGTCAATAATGAGAATATAATTACAAAATCCATGGATGATGACTTTGAGCTACTGGGAGAACAAATATGATGCCTTTCCAGGTTATCCTCAGGTTCTTTCTTTTTGTCCATCCAAGTGAGAACAATCAGAAACACATAAAATTTCAACTCCAACAATGAGATCATAAAATGTGAAATCCATGGATGTTGACCTTGAGCCGCTTGGAGAACAAATATATCCCCTCTCTATGTCTTCTAAAGGAGAACAATAAAAAAACGCATAATCCTAACACTAAGGATGAGATTATAATTGTAAGATACATGAATGATGACTTTAAGCTATTGGGAGAATAAATATATTTCCACTCTATGGTTTTCTCGATTCTTTCTTCTTCTCCATCTAATAGAGAACAATCAGGAACACATAAAATCCTAGTGCCAATAATGAGATTGTAATTATGAAATTCATTGATGATAACCTTGAGCTACTTAAAGAACAAATATATCCCGCTCTATGCATTCCTTAAGTACTTTCTTCCTTTCCATCTAAGAGAGAACAATCAGAAACACATAAAATCCCAATGCTAATAATGATTATAATTGTAAAATCCATGGATGTAAACCTTGGGCTATTAAAAGAATAAAAAAGTCTTATCTCTGTGTTTTCCTCAGGTTCTTTCTTCTTCTCCTTCTAAGAGAGAACAATCACAAACACATAAAATCTCATTGCTAATAATGAGATTATAAGGGTGAAATCCATGTTTGATGACCATGATGTGTTAGGAGAACAAATATGTCCCTTTTCTATGCTTTTGTCACACTATTTCTTCTTCTCCATCTAAGAGACAATAATCGAAAAATCATAAATTCACATTTGTCAATAATGAGATTATAATTTTAAAATCCATGGATGATGACCTTGAGCTACTTGGAGAACAAATAAGCCTTTTTTCAATGTCTTCCTTGGATTTTTCCTTCTTCTCCATTTACGAGTTCCATCTACAAGAAAACAATCACGAGCACATAAAATCCTTGTGCCAATAATGGGATTATAATTGTGAAATTCATGGATGATGACCTTAAACTGCTTAGAGAACAAGTATGTCTTACTCTATCTTCCTCTGATTCTTTCTTCTTCTGTATCCAAGTGAGAACAATCAGAAACACATAAAATCTCAATGCCAATAATGAGATTATAATTGTAAAATCCTTAGACGTATACCTCGAGATGCTGGGAGAACAAATATGTCCCCTCTTATGTATTCCTCGAGTTTATTCTTCTCGTTTATTTATGAGAGAACAAGAAAAACAAATAAATCCAACTGCCAATGATGAGATTATAAGCGTGAAATCCATGTATAATGACCTTGAGCAACTAAGAGAACAAATATATCCCCACTCTATGTCTTCCTTGGGTTTTTTCAGTTTCTCTATCAAGGATAGATCAATCAGGAGCACATAAAATTCCCACATCAATAATGATATTATAATTGTAAAATTCATTGTTAATGACCTTGAGCTATTTTGACAACAAATATGTCATACTATGTGTTCTTCGAGTTCTTTCTTCTTCTCCATCCAAGTGAGAACAATCAGAAACACATAAAATTCCAATACTAATAATGATATTGTAATTATAAAATCCATGGATTTATACCTTGAGCAGTCGGGTGAATAAACATGTCTTCGTTTTATGTCTTCCTCAGGTTCTTTCTTTTCTTCCATCCAAGAGAAGACAATTAGTAACACATAAAATCTAATCACCAATAATGAGATTACAAATGTGAAATCCTTAGAGGATGACCATGAGCTACTGGGAGAACAAATATGTCCCTTCTTTATGTCTTTCTTAGGTTCTTTCTTCTTCTTCATCCAAGCGAGAATAATCAACAACACATAAAATCCAAGTTCCAATAATGAGATTATAAGTGTGAAATCCATGGATGATGACCTTGAGTTTATGGGAGAACAAATATGCCCCACTCTATGTCTTCCTTTGGTTCTTTCTTCTTCTCCATCTAAGAGAGAACAATCAGGAAAACATTAAATCCTAGCGCCAATACAGTTGCAAAATTCACGAATAATGGTTGTAAGCTGCTTAGAGAACAAAAATGTCCTACTTTATGTCTTCCTCCAGTTCTTTCTTTTTCTACATCCAAGTGAGAACAATTAGAAACAAATGAAATCTTAATGCCAAAAATGATATTATAATTGCAAACCAATAATGAGATAAAAGTTGTAAAATCCATAGATGTATACCTTGAGCTACTAGGAGAACAAATGTGTTCCCGCTCTATGTCTTCCTTGGCTTCTTTCTTCTCCTCTATCCAAGAGAGAACAATTAGAAACACATAAAATCCCACCACAAATAATGAGATTACAAGTGTGAAATCTATGGATGATGACCTTGCACTGCTGGAGAATAAATATGTCCCCACTCTGTATCTTCCTCAGGTTCTTTCTTCTTCTCCATCTAAGAAAGAATAATTAGGAAAACATAAAATCTTAGCACAAATAATGAGGTCATAATTGTAAAATTCATGGATGATGACCTTAAGCTACTTGGAAAATAAATATGTACTACTCTTTGTCTTCATCGGTTTCTTTCTTCTTCTCCATCCATGCAAGAATAATTAGAAACACATAAAATCCCAGTGCCAATAGTGAGATTATAATTGTGAAATCCATGGATGATGACCTTGACGTGTTGGGAGAACAAATGCTTCCCCTCTTAATGTCTTCATCATGTTTTTTCTTCTTCTCCATCTAATAAAGAACAATCAAAAACATAAATTCCCAGTGCCAATGATGAGATTATAATTGTGAAATCCATGGATGATGAACTCGAGGTGCTAAGAAAATAAATATATCCTTTCTCTATGTCTTCATCGGGTTCTTTCTTCTTCTCCATCCATCAGAGAACTATAAGAAACATATAAAATCTTGGTGCCAATAATTAGATTGTAATTGTGAAATCCATGGATGATGCCCAAGAGCTATTGGGAGAACAAATATGCCCCCTCTCTATGTCTTCCTAGGGTTATTTCATCTTCTCCACCCAAGAGGGAACATTTGAAAACACATAAAATTTGAGTGCTAATAATGCAATCATAATTGTAAAATTCATGGATGATGACCTTGAGTTGCTAAGAGATCCCCTCTCTATAACTTTCTTAGGTTCTTTCTTCTTATCCATCCAAGAAAGAACTATCAAAAACATAAAATGCATTTGCTAATATTGAGATTATGCTTGTTAAATCCATGGATGACGACCTTAAGCTTTTAGGAGAACAAATATGTCCCCTCTCTATGCCTTCCTCAGGTGCCTTGTTTTTCTCCATCTAAGAGAGAATTATAAAAAAAAACACATAAAATCCTAGTGTCAATAATGATATTGTAATTGTGAAATCGATAAATGATGACCTTGAGGAGTTAGGAGAATGAACACATCTGCTCTCTGTCTTCCTCGAGTTCTCTATTCTCTTCCATCTAAAAGAAGACAATCAGAAACACATAAAATCCCACTGCTAACAATGAAATTATAAGTGTGAAATCCTTGGTTGATGACCTTGAACTACTGGAAGAACAAATATGTCCCCATTTTATGTCTTCTTCCGGTTCTTTGTTCTTCTCCATCCAAGAGAGAATAATCAACAAGACATAAAATTCCAGTGCCAATAATGAGATTATAATTATGAAATTCATAGATGATGACCTCGAGTTGCTTGGAGAACAAATATGTCCTACTCTATGTCTTCCTCGTGTTCTTTCTTCTTCTCCATCTAAGTGAGAACAATGAAAAACACATAAAATCCTAAATGTCAATAATGAGATTATAATTTTAAAATCCATGAATTTATACCTTGAACAGTTAAGCGAATGAATATGTTCCCTCTCTATGTCTTTCTCGAGTTCTGTCTTCTCCTCTATCCAAGAGAAGACAATCAGAAACACACAAAATCTCATCGCCAACAATGAGATTATATGTGTGAAATCCTTAGATGATGACCTTGAGCTGCTAGGAGAACAAATATGTCCCCACTCTATGTCTTCCTTAGGTTCTTTCTTCTTCTCCATCCAAGAGAGAATAATCTGGAACATATAAAATCCTAGTGCCAATAATGAGATTATAAGTGTGAAATCCATGGATGATTACTGTGAGTGCCTCTTTGGTTTCATTTGAACAAGTGGAACCTTACTTACGATTCCATCCTTTTATTGATCAATGGGGGATCGAGAGGATGAAGGTCTTTACATTGGTGATGACCCCAAGGTGTGGTACACACTTAGATCACTGGGGGATCATTTTAGGCCTTGTTTGATTTCAAAGCCTTAAGTGTAAAAAAAATGGTCATCAGGGGACCTAACACGGGACAAAACATTGGTACCATCCCTAGGAAATTTAGAGTTGCCACCTAACTTTTGTCAGGACAATAATCTAGGGAAATAAAAATTTGAACCTAACCTAAGTCAATTGGAAGACCCATTTCATCTTCACATCATCAGAGATTAGGTTTTGAAATTAGGTATAACTTAGGGAAGAGTTTAGGCACCCTCAAACTTCCTGGATATTAGGATCCAGCCTTTGAGCATCTTTGGCTCACTTTTAATGTTTTAATCAAGCTATTGATTAGTCCACCACCTCTAAGAATTTAGCATTCAATTGCTTTGCTACCTCTTCCTTAACAAACTGAGCCCATTCAAGCCTCATCCTTTGAAGCTTCTGTTTGACTGGTTTCATGTATAGGCAGATTCGGATCCTATGCTCTATAATTCACCTATCGACTCCTGGCATATCTTAGTATGTTTAAGCAAAGACCCTTTGATATTTTTGAAGTAGTTGTTCAAACTCTCTCCACTCCAATGTGTGACATTACTGGTGATAAGAAAGATTTTGAATTTTCCTATGTGCCAAGGTTAAATATAGTTCTATGCATATAATTAATGTTTTAAATATGCTCATGAAATGATGCAAGCTATGCAAACTACCATAAGTAAACACATCACACAAATAAGCAAACTCATCATTCATTGCCTTAAACTTAGAAAGAAATACATCATTTTCCTCAAAGAGACTAGAAATAAGAACATCGATAGAATCTTGAAAGATAGTTTCCTCTGAGGAGCAGTAAGAGACTCCTCTTCTAGCGCCTTCTCCTCATTTTTCTCTTTACTAGCCAGCATGACGTGTTTTCACCTTGTGTAATATTTGTTCCACTCTTACCCTCTGTCCCATCTTTCATTTTTGTGATAGCTTTGACAACCCTTTTAAAACTCTACTTCATTTGATCATCTAACAACTCTATCTTTAAAAAATCTTCCTAAAGAATTATACTTTTCGCCATAGTTGGCTTAGTCTCTATTGTAGAGCCTTGTATTTCTTTGCCACCCACTTCTTCAATGGAGTTCACAATCATGTTATCAATATCCTCCAACTTTATCCTAGTGTATGCAGCTTCAGTAAAATTGCACGACCTAATATACTCCCATTCTGAGTCTACAAAGGGTGCATTCTGCTTCATCAATTCAAGACTATCCTTTACATGATCTTCTTTGATGGCTCAGAATTTTTGATCTAGCAAATACTACTCGATCTGTTCATGAATGATCTTCTAAGGATTACATAAGACTATTGACTAAGTTGATTTTTTACCATCCTTTATCTCTATATCCTATTTCCATTTCTTCTTTCTCTTTTTATTCTCATCCTCTTCTTCTTATGAGTCTTGATAATTCTAATATCCCAATTTGCCAACATCCAATTAGAAAAAGACTTTCTCAAGTTCATCTATATCCATGCCCGGTAACTCCTCATTCTCAGTTACCTCATGCCCAACCATCTTAGCAGCCATCCCTTATCTCATAAAGAATCTAATAGTGGTCCATGCAAGTCCTTCACTTCTAGCTTCGACACTTTACCATGATACCCCAGTACTTTCCTTATAGTATGAGTGGACATCTCTTAGAATTCTAATATGTCAATAGAATTCTTCCCTAATCCCTATCAGGAAAGAAAGTTCATGTTTCTTATAATTCCCATCAACTTTGGATTAACCCATTTGTTAGTGACTCCAACAACCTAAAATCCTTAAAGATGTAAAATAATCTTACTCAAAACTATTACAACTTTCGTAACCTTTACATAGATGGTCACAATTTCTCCCTTATAAGGAATCTAAACTTTTTGGTGAACAGTTGAAGGTTTACCACCTAATGGGTGGTATCATGGCCTTCCTAGTAAACGTTAGAAGGTGATTGGAATGTCCAAGATGATAAATTGCTTCATGGTCTCCACCATGCCCTTTTTTAGCAAGGTCTTGAACACACCTGAAGCTGGCCTTCTACCATCATTATAGGGCCATATGATATTGTCATAAGCCTCTAAATCTTTCTCAAACAATCTAAACTTATGCAGTAACTTTGACAGGCATATATTAATCCTAGATCCATCATCAACCATCATACATGGCATGTATTTCCCTTCCATATTGGCTCAAATGAACAAGCCTAGTTGTGATCCCTTCCTTTTAGTGGAAAATCCTTCTTCAATAAAGTGATTTTACCTTTATGAGTCACCAATGCAATGGCATCCATCGAAGTTGCTTCCTTCGAGACAATCAGACTCACCAAAGCCTCAACCATAGTCTTTTTATGTTCTTGAGAGGTAATGAACAACTCCCACAGATTGATTTGGCAAGGTATCTTCTTTAGTTTTTTCACAATAGGATTGTCATCCTCCTTCTTTTTCATAAAGTGTTCATCTACCCTTTTCTTAATCGTTGATTCCTTGGGGGCTTCCCTACCAGGGTAGTACTTCCCACTGTGAGTCACATGGCTCACTAACTTAGCTTATTTCTCTTCTTCGCACTTCTCTCATAACTGGATCATTCTTCTCTTTTGCTCCTTTTTTTATCTTTTCATCTGAACTTTTTCATGGATTGATAGGATAAATAACTAGAACCTCTCTTATGATGTCTATGATGGTAGCAATAACAACTTCAGTGGAAATCTAAAATCTATCATGAAAGTCCCTTGTTTGGGTGAGGAACATTACGATAGTTTAGGAAAGGGTTCCTTCGAATGCTAGGCTTTTCATAATTTAGTGGGATAATCATCTTGTTATTGATTAGATCCTGGATCTCGTGTCTCAGCCTTTAATAGTCACTAGTGTTGTGATATGCTCCTTGATGAAAAATGCAATAAGCATTAGCATCATATTCCCTAAGCAGTGGGTTAGGAGGTAGTCTTAGTGCCAGAGGTTTCAACACTTCCTTCTTTTATAACCTCTCAAATGTCGTAGACATGGCACTCTTATTGCATTCACATCGGTCGTCTTGTTTCCCTTAAATTGAGGCTGAGACGGGACACTTTTTCTTACCTTATACTATCTTATTAACTTGGATTCTAACTCTTCAGCTTATAAACCTGCTTTTTGAATGTCTTCAAAGTTTCTAATCAACATTCCTTAGATTTTGGCATTAATACTAGGTAGAGCCCTTTAACAATCATCTTGACTTGTTCTCTCTATGTGGGCGTTGTAGTCACCTCTAAAGCCATTTTCTTCCATCTTTGATGTAGTCATTAAAGCTCTTACCAATTTTCTGCTTCAAAGATTATAAGTCTTACAATATGACTTTTATATCTAAATTACAAGCATAGTGCCTCTCAAAAGCTTTTGTCAACTCTTTCTAGTCTTCTCTAACAATTTTTGGTTGATTAAAATACCAAGTCTTTGTAGACCCATCCAACAATAACTCAAAAATCTCTAACATAGTATCTATTAGAACCCTAAATGCCTTCATGACCAGCACATATGAATAGACATGTTTCTTAGCATTTTGGATCCCTATGAATTTAGGAAGCTTTGGCATATAAAAGTTCACTAGTAGTTTCTCAGGTTTGCAAGCTAGCAATTCCTTAATGTTCGTTCCCCTTTCTAAACCTTTAGCATCTAGGGCCTTTTGTATCTTCTCTAATTGTTTGGCAAAGTCATCAAACTAGGAGCTTTCCTTCTCACTCTCCAAGTGTTTGTCCAAAAAGACAGTTGTACTTCCCACTTTCTTGGCAAGCTTGCTTTCATGGTATTCTTTCATCCTAAATAGATCATCATCAATCACCATATAATGGGGTGTTTCCATTAGTGTCTTCCCTTTGTCAGTCCTATTGGCAAAGGTCTCCCTTTTTTTGAATCTCATTTACGCACCTGTTTACTTCTTTGGCAATCCTCAATTCCATCTTGCGGTTGAAATCGATCATCATCTTGTCTAAGATCTTTGATGGTATTGTTGGCTCCATGATCAGGTTGACTTTTTAGTTTTGATTCAGAGTCTTAATCTTTTTAGCAAGTCAATTTCCTCTTCTCTTCCATGAGGGTTTGGATGGAGCTAGGATAGCTGAAAGACAAAGTTTATCAATATGATATACAAGCATGTATGCATGATATGTATAAATCATTTTGTACAATATCCTTCTAACCTTATTCCTCCCACATAAGAGGTTTAGTGACTTTTTCCTAGGTAAAGTCTCATTTTTATACTATCATAGGCTAAAGAATGTGCGGGGGGTCATCTCAAATTAGGAAAAGTTAAATCAAAAGAACATATTCACAAAGGTACTAAAAGGAAGGACCCTTTACATTACTTGAAGAAATATGTACAAAAAGGAAAGAAATCTCTTTAAGGAGAGAAGAATGTACACAGAAGGTATTTTCATGGTGGGAAAGAGGGGAATACATAAGTATGCACATGTGAGGGATAATTACATAGAAAGGGATGGGGTTACATTTATGCTTACATTAGGGATTCCTAACAATGTTCTTCGAGGACATTCACTCTCCTTTAAACAAAAAATGCAAACAAGATAGGTGACCTATCCCAAGGTACTATTGGTTCCTAGATGTGACTAATGGTTGATAGGGTTAATGTATCCTATAAGCTTGGGAGTGATTGTTATGATCCTCCATTCAATATACTCGAAGGTACTGGGCTCATAAGTGATGAATTATCCTCATAATCTCTTAAGCCCGAATGTAGCTTAAGTCTTAAGTTTGAAGAACCATCAGTTTATCTAAGAGCAACCTAGTGCTCACGGTAAAGTGTGAAGACTACATGAATGCAATGGCCTTACTCAATAACAAGTTTAAAACATTAAAAGTGAATCAGAGATTAAATGTGAAGTCAATTTCAAGTTTCTAGTGGAGTCACCATTGTGAACATCTCATTGGTTTCACTCGAACAAATGGAATCTTGCTTGTGATTTCATCCTTCTATTGATTAACAAGAGATCGAGAGGGCAAGGGTCTTTCCATTAGTAATGACCCTAAGGTGTGGTGCGGACTTGGATCACTAGGGGATCCTTTTAGGTATTGTATGATTTTAAAGCCTTAAGTCTAAAATAATGGTCATCGGAGGACCTAATGTGGGACAACGCATTGGTACCATCCTTAAAAAATATGGAGTCACCACTTGACTTTGTTCGAGATAAGAATCTAGGGAAGATAAAAATTTGAACCTAATCTAAGTCAATTAGAAAGCCCATTTCATATTCACCCCATCAGAGATCGGGTTTGAAAATTAGGTATGGGTTAGGGAAAAGGTTTGCCATGCCCAAACCTCCCAGATAATGGGATCCAGCCTTCGGACATCTTTGGTTTACTTTTAATATTTTAACCAAGTTATTGATTAGTCTAATTAACGGCCTTAAGCATAGATCTAACATAATCAAATCAACTAAACATTTCATCAACTTAAAGGGAAGAGAGGTCATGCATTATAGTATAAGGATCATCACACACATCCATACATTTATCCATATCATGCATAATCAAAAGGGAATGGGGGCATGTGATATGAAATAGGATTTAGCATGCTTTATCATCCATCCTTTTAAGCATAATCATTCATAGTCTTATAAGATGATAATTAAGACCAAATTCATGGACTAACTTAAGTAAGAACACTTACACCCAAAAAGAATAAGTTAGTAAGTGAAATGAACATAAGGCAAACCAAGTAAGCTTAAAGAATAAGAAATGAATATAGCTCATATGAACATCGCTCCAACGTAAAAGGTGCCTGAGTAAGCATCTAAGTCCATAATAAATATACTCCCACATCACAAATCAATAAGTAAACAAAGTAGAAATGCATGAAATCATAAACATGCAAAGAGCCAAACATGTAATGTAAAGCATTTGGAGGGTGTTTAATGGCTAAAGGCAAAAACTCATCACAAGCGGGATCTGTGGATTAATGGATCCTTACCCTATGTAGCTCTAAAAGAGCATGGCATCTATATGTACCACTAACATGTAAGGTTAGCATATAACACAAGAATGGGAGAGATTGAGGGCCAAAATAATATTCATACATTTCAAGCATAGATACAAACATAAGAAAAGCTCTTAAGATCCTAAGAACCATAAGTTCCCCACTTAGACACTATTTTAAAATGGTTAAAACAAAATCAAAATCATCATTGAACTAACATAAAAAAAAAACATGAACACTAAGATTGAATGAATTATATATAAAAGCTACTTCATAACCCATCAAAACTTCATTTTGAAATGAATAAGGATCCTTGGTTATTTAGCCTTACCCTATTCTACCACTGGAGTGATAAAAAAAAATAAAAGATTGTCTTGATAAAAGAAACTTAAATGAAAAAGGAAGGGTTTTGCAATGATTATACCTAGAAAACTAGGGTTATACAACCTAGTATGGTAGGTTGTATAGCCTATAATAAGGCTATACAACCCTAAAATTCTAGGTTTTTGAAAATAGAAAGAAAAGAAAGGTAAAGAAGAAGAGGGTGTTGGGGGATTCTAGATGCCTTTTTCAATGTTTTTATGCCCTAAGAAGCTCACTATGTATTCATTGTCCTCTAAAATGCTAAGGACAAAAGATGAAAGATTAAGATTAAAGCCTTGTTCTACCTTGGAATGGGTAGGGGTGAGTTATTGTTTAGGGTTTTTATGCCAAGTGTGCTTTTAAAAGTGAATTTTGATAGAGCTTTATTAGGATTGTCCAAGCCTCTTCTCTCTTGAAATGGGAGAGGGTATTTATAGGTGTTAGATTAGTGTACCAGAGCCTAAAATGGCTCTAGTTGTACCATGGACACAATCAATCATAGGGAGGGAGATGAACCTCTTAAAATTAAGGTTTATACATGGGATATACAACCAGGAAAAGATATGTATATCTATCTGTCAGGGTTATACAGCCTTAGGGTTAAAGAGGGGACCAATTCCAAAATGTTTTGTAGACTAGGGTTTTAAGATAGGTTGTATAGTCTTATACATGGTTGTACAACATTGGTTTATGGTTTGTAAAGCCCTGCTTGATAGTTTGTACAACCCATTGACCTTGGTAGGTAGTTTTAGCCTTGGTCTTAGGTTTGATCTTAGGTTTCTCTAAGATATCCTAAGGTCATCTCTTTTTTTGTTTATTCTCTTTGCATTTTGGGGAATAGGTTCGGTGATTTTCATCAACAAGCTTTGCATCCAAAGGTCCAAAATCTGATGCTTAGATTTTGCTCCTTACTTTTTAGGACTTGAAAAATAACATTTGATAAATGATTGTTTGAACAAGTTTCAACAAAGTAAAAGTAAACAATGAAAAACATTAGTATGGATACCTAAGGATACAAGTCTTTAAAAGCTCCTCAAACAAGTACTAAAGTGGTTTTGACAGCTCTCTAGCAGGTACCAAATATTTTGATAAGTCTTCAATAACTTTCTAGCAGGTACTGAAGTGGTTTTGGTAGCTCTTTAACATGTATTAGGTATTTTATTAGCTCTTCAACAGATTTCTTACAGCACTAAAATGGTTTTGACAACTCTCTAGCAGGTACTAGGTGTTTAGTAGCTCTTCAACATGTGTTAAAGTGGTTTTGGCAATTTTATAGCAGGACTGAGTGTTTTATAGCTCTTTTGCAGCTCTCAAACAAGTACTGAAGTGGTTTTGGCAGCTCTTTAATAGGCATTAGGTGGTTGTTATTGGATAATTAGCCTTTTACAGTCATTGGTGCTCTTGCATTTCTTTGTGCGCGCTTCAGTCTGTCTAATTGATGATTTTATCCCAAGGATGTCCTTTAGGTGGTTCTGTGTCATTCAGGCCCTTATGGCATTTGTAAAACTAAGTCTGTATCTTTACAACCCTTTTGGTTATCTTAGGGGTTTGGTCTTTTCTCAGGGTAATGGGTCTGGGCCTAAATGTTGTAGGAAGTGCTTTCTTTTTACCATTTATGAGAGAAAGTAGTTCCTTTTTGAAATATTATTAAGGCCTTGAAGGGGGGCAAGTTTGTCATTGGAGGGTATTTTGGTGGCCTAACTTGAATTAGAAAGTTTAAGGTGTTCTAAAAATAATAAGGGCATTTTAGTTATTTAACCTCTTTAGGACTCTTTAGGAAGCTAAGGGTGTTTTAGTATATTTGGTGCTCTTGAGTTCTTTAGGAAGCTAAAGGTATTTTAGTAAATTTGATGCTCTAGGGGTCTTTGGGAAGCTAGGGGTGTTTTTGCAAATTTTACATTTTAGGCCTTTTTTGGAACCTATGGGTATTTTGGTAAATTTGGTGTAATTGGGCTTGAAGAGAGGTTGGGAGTATTTTGGTAAATTTGTTGCTCTAAGGCTACTTGGGAAGATATAGGTATTTTGGTAACTTTAGTGCTCTAAGGCTTTTGGGAGTTAAAGGTGTTATGTAATTTTGGTGCTTTGGGGCTCTTTGGGAAGAAGGCTTAAAGATAGACTATGGGTATTGTGATAAATTTGGTGCAATTGGACTTAAAGAGAGGTTAAGGGTATTTTAGTAAATTTGTAAAAAAGTTAGGCCTTGAGGAGGTGAGATTGGGGTCTAATAGGCTAGAAAGGCTTATGGGTTAAAGAAGAAGTTAGGCATACAAGGCCTATCTCAAGCCTGTCTAACCCAAAGGGGCTGTACAGCCTATGTATGGTAAACAACCAACTAGGGTTTTATAGCTCTAACCCACACTATATATACCCCCTTAAAAGCAACTTGTCTCATTTGAGCTATTCTTCTTTTTCTCTCTCTTTCTTTTGTTTTTCAAAACTTCAGACTTAGTTTTTAGGCTCCTTTAGCTTTTCAAGAGATCACCATGGTCGAGTATCATGGCGTT
This sequence comes from Omphalea diandra, assembly GCA_949677035.1. Classification (NCBI taxonomy): domain Eukaryota; kingdom Viridiplantae; phylum Streptophyta; class Magnoliopsida; order Malpighiales; family Euphorbiaceae; genus Omphalea; species Omphalea diandra. The sequence continues at coordinate 74,153 of CATIWR010153689.1, forward strand.
GAGATGTTTAACATTCGATAGGAGTTTCCCAATGAGGACATCACGACTCTGGACACCCTGGAGCAGTTGGATCTCAATGGGGATTCGTGCAGGTGAGCCCACTGAAGGGCGCAACCTCGAAGATGATTCTACCTGGCTTTCCTCCAGGTGGCGTCTACAACCTGTACCGTCACCAGTAAGGAAGACATATGGAAGAAGATGGATATGAAGAACTAACAATAGAGTTTCTTGTCACCAAGGTCATCAATTGTGATCCAACTTATAAAGCGGGCCAATATGGTATGTTATTTCGTTGCTTTTGCAAACCTTCTCAAATTTCTTCTGAATCCATGTCCAATCTTTTTGAACTCAAATTGAAAGGGCACAACAACTTCATGTCCTTTATATTGACTTCAATGACTTTTAAAGGAAATTTTCTATTAAAACTAAACATGACTCCAAAACCTTCCTCTCCAACATAGTGTTTCTCTGACCTTATGGATTTTGTATAGAATTATTTACCTTTTTATTAATGTTGGGGGGATGGGAATGAAAAAGTCTCTCAAAAAGACATATGCTTTCTTTACGGTCTTATTAAAGGCTAACTTATTAAAACTAGCCAATTCTTAATTGATCAACTTGGGTTAAATTCATTAGTACTCAAACAAGGCTCCTTACAAATGAGTAAATTCATATGGTGATTAGAAAAGAATGCTATCTTTACCTTGCTTTCTCTTGCACATAAACCCATTTTTTTTTCTCTCTTTTTTCATCTCTCTACTCTTTTTTTTCTTTATTTTTCTCTCTATTTTTATTTTGTCATCTCTAATTTTCTCTCTTTCAAATTTAACCTTTTTTTTTTCTCTCTTTTTCTCTCTTGCTTTATTATTTCAATCTTAGTTGATCTTTTACATTTGCTTGGGAGTTAATAGCACCAAAAGTGACATATCTTCCATCTTTATCACAAGAGTACTTTTATTAAGTTTAAACATATAAAATGTACTATGTGACAATTTTATTAATAAATTATAATAGTTTAAGTAAGATTCATAATAATCGCATAATTCATCTAAATCCACTACATATCAAATATAAATTGTTAGTCATTATCGTAGCAAGATTGAGCTATGACATTTAAAAATAAAAGAAATTGGCATAAAAAAATAATCATAATGATTAGTAGAATATAATTAATGAACTTCAACATCATCTTGCGTGGAATCATATTAGTAAGGGCAAGACCTTTGGGAGGTTGTTGCTAGATCGAAGAATGTACACCACTAGAAGATGATGTTGGTAATCTTAAAAAGTGGAAGATTAAAGTTGGGAAAGCCATGCTCGCCATCAAAATCACTATTGAAGAAGAAATGATAGAGTACATTTTTGAGAAGTTGTCACTCCCAAATAAGCTTGGGATGCTTTTGCTTTATAGTTCACAAAAAAGAATGACACAAGACATGAATTAGTGGAAATGAACTAATGTCTATCTCACAATGAGATATGTCAATTAGTTAGTATTTCACCAAGTAAGTCATTATGCAGAGAAATTACTAAGTTGTATGAAACACCAAAAATTGTCAGTGAAAGAATGAGGTGAATCGTCATACATGGCCTACGACCTAAATATGAGGGTTTTATTATCGTAGTTCAAGGTTGGCCCATACTACCTTCAATTGAAGAATTAGAAAATTTATTAGCAAGTCAAGAAACTCTAGCAAAGTAGATGGTTATAGTGCCCTTGAATATTAAAGAGGTGGCACTCTTCACCAACAAAAGAAAGAATCAACCTTGTGGTTAGAATAAAGGGAACACATGAGGAAATCCTTAATCAAGGGGAGCTTAATAGAAACAACACCAAGAAAATTGACATTCTAAAAATTTTAGACGTCAAAATGGTGAGTGTTTCAATTATGGCAAAAAAAGAACACTATGTAAGGGATTGTTACTCCAAAAAGAAATTTGTTGAAAACAATGCAATAATAATGATCATTCATGAGTGGGATGTTGAAGCATTATTTATGACTCTATAAATAATACAAGAAGGAGAGCACTTTGAAATTGAAAAATTCTTAGCCTTATGGCAACCACAATGGAGGAAGAAAAGGTGTAGGCCTCTGGTGCTTCTAGTTCTCACAAAATTGATTATGAGAAAGATTGGATCTTTGATTCTAGATGTTCTAGTCATGTGATGGGAAATAAGGAAAAGCTCCATAATGTTTTATAATATAAGGGCAAATGAGTTATGGTGACTACATATAACTTGAGACTGCTAATCACTCATGTTGGTGACACAGTGATTAATTCCTGTCTTAATTAGAGGCAATTGCAGTTGGAAGATGTCTATCAATTATTCGGAATGAAGAAGAATCTTATGTCAATTTCACAAATTACAGATTTTGGCAAATATATTGTGTTTGGGCCAAATGATGTTAAGGTTTGTCAAGAAGTCAAAATAATTGGCACATCGATAATGGAGGGATAAAAGGTGGACTCTATATATGTAATGCTAGTAGAAGAGGCGTATGTTGACATGACAAGGAACAATGAAACAACTCATTTATGGCATACACAACTTAGACATGTCAATTATCACATGTTAAAGTTGCTGATGAGCAAGCCTTCGTTAAGAGGACTACTTGATTTGAATGTTCACATTGACACAGTTTATGTTGGATGCCAATATGAAAAAAACACATCAATTACGATGTGAGGAGTCATCATTCAAAGCTAAGTAGCCACTAAAACTGATTCCCTTAGATGTATTGGGGATGGTGAAGCAATCCTCAGTCAACTGTATGCACTATGTGGTGACATTCATTGATGACTACTCAGGGTTTGTTTGGGTGTATTTCATGAAAGAAAAATCTGAAACTCTAGCAAAGTTCAAAGAGTTCAAGTTGATGGTTGAAGGTGAAGTTGGAATGAAAATCTAATTCCTTTATACTAATAATGAGGGAGAATACACTTCTGATGAGTTCTCCAATTACCTTGCACAAAGCAAGATTCAACGATAACTAACTTGTCCAAACACACTACAACAAAATGGTGTTGCGAAAAGGAAGAACAAGCATCTTGTAGAGACATGTCAAAGTATGTTACATAATAAAAATGTTCCTGGTAAATTTTGGACCTAGTGTATGAGAATGGTAGCTCATATAATTAAGAAACTTCCATAATAAAAAATGGGATTCATGTCTCCATTTGAGAAAGTTATGGAAAATGAAACCTAGGGTGAGCCACTTCGAAGTATTTAGTTGTAAGTGTTATGTATTTTGTACTTGATCATCTACGTAGCAAGTTTGATAAAAAGGCAATCAAATGTATTTTTGTATGCGATGATGAAAATAGAAAAGGTTAATGGTGTTATGATCCTACAACTAGTAGTTGTTATGTCCCACAAAATGTTGTGTTTAATGAGACATCATCCTAGTGGACACCATAATATGTTGCACTTCCTCATTCTAAAGAAGTAGAACAATTGCAAGAAAATTAGAAATCAAAATAAGTTAAATAAAGTTCAAAAAGTATGGAACAACCTCATCCTCAAGAGGGATCATGGCAGATAGGTGTCTATCAAAGAACAAAGTGGGAGAATCAACCAAAAGTAGAGATATTAGAAGATCAACTAGTACCACAAGCTTCATACCGCAATTAAGAAGATCTGAGAGATAGAGAAAGCCAAACCCAAAGTATGCTAATGTTGCTTTGATAGAAGAAGAAAAGGAGCCAACATCATTTAAAGAGGCATTTTAGAAATTAGAAGGGAGAAAGCCATCGAAGAAGAGATCAAAGCTCTTGCAAAAATCAAACTTGGGACCTCAAAACCTAAAGATGTGAAGCCCATACCATGCAAATGGGTGTACAAGATCAAAACTAGTCTAGATGGATTAGTCGAGGGGTTTAAGGCTTGATTAGTGGCATGAGGTTTTTCACAGTAAAATGGACTAGACTATGATGAAACATTTAGTCTATCGGCTAAGATTACAACAATTCATATTTTGCTAGCACTTACTACAAGTAAGTCATGGAATCTTTGGCAAATGGATGTGAAAAATGCTTTTCTAAATGGAGAACTTGATTAAGAAGTGTACATGGAGCAACTAGAAGGATTTGAGAATAAACACTATCCTGAATATGTTTACAAATTAAAGAAGGCATTGTATGGACTGAAGCAAGCACCTAGAGCTTGGTATGGCAAGATTGCTGAGTTTCTCGTTCATAATGGTTATGTTGTTGCACCAGCTGATTCAAGTTTATTTGTCAAAGCTCGAGAACAGAAACTAGCAATAATCTTGATTTATGTGGATGATCTTATCATAATTGGAGATGACAATAAAGAAATCTATCAATTCACTTTTAAATGAAAAAACTTAGAAAGTTGAATCACTTTCTTAGACTGAAAGTAGAGTGCATAAAGGAAGGGTTATTCCTGTGTCAACAAAAATATGCCAAAGATCTCCTTCAGAAGTATGGAATGCATTTGTAAACCTCTTGTTCTTCTAATAGAGGTGAACTCCAAATTAAGTATGACAAAAGGCAAAGATTTCAAAGATATGGTGATGTATCGATAGATAGCTGGCAGTTTAATCTATCTGACACTCACGAGACTTGATATAGCATTCGCAGTAAGAGTTGCTAGTCAGTTCATGCAAAATCCTAAAAAACCTCACTTGGAAGTAGTTCAAAAAATTTTGAGATACATTAAAGGAACACTTGATTCGACTTATTCTACAAAAGTGGAATAACTGCAAATTGGAGGGATATTGTGATGTTGATTACGCCAATGATTATGACACATAAAAGTCAACTACTTGGTATGTATTCAATATGCGTTTTGGAGCAGCTACTTAGTGCAGTATAATGCAACCAATAATGTCACTCTCTAAAACAGAAGTATAATACTGTGTAGCGATAATGGCATCAAAAGAAAGCACTTAACTAGTACAACTAATAGAAATTTTATATCAACTAGTAGATTTTCTAGTTTCACTGCATTATGATAATCAGTTACCAATATATTCAATTGAAAATATAGTGTTTCATGCAAGGACAAAGTATGTAGAGGTACAATATCACTTTATACGAGAGAAGGCCCTAATAGGAGAGATCGAGGTGACTCAAGTGACGACAGAGGATCAAGTAATAGATATTCCTACAAAAGGTTTAAATTTTGATAAGATGGAAAAACTTTGTAAGCTACTTGGCATGACTTTAAAGAAGAGTATCAAAAAGAAAATTAGTGATGAAGTGGAGCGTTGAATATCATCACTAATTGGTCCAACTATATAAGTGCAAGCTCAAGTAGTTAAGCATGGAAATTGCAAGGAAATTTCTAAGCTTGGTGGACTAGCATGAGTATTGCCCAAGCATATTACTTGGGCAATGCACTTTTGCCCGTTGAGCAAGATGGGCAACAATATATGTAGTATAAATAGGTTTATTTGTGGCCTTGGTGAGCATCAATTGAAATGAGCAATCAAGTGTAGTAAGACTTGTAGTGAGCATCAAGTGAATGATTATAATAAATAAAATAGTGAGTGGTAAGTTGTAAAGAGTTGTAATAAGTAAATTTTATTTTTTTATTAGTAAAAATATTTTTAAGAATTCACTTTATAAATTATATTTTTTTTCATTTGTCAAAATAGTATTTTATTTTGATCTCTACAATTAACAAAGATTACACATCAATCAATAACATTTAGTTAATTGCCTAAACAAGAGGTATTCAACTTGTATTATAAGTATGACGTTGCCTCTTTGCTAAGCCAACTTATTCCACTATCGATAATAGTGATATTCTCCATTACTCTCAAGTATTAGCCTCAACCCCTCCTTTCGACAGTCATCAGGGATTCTTAACAAACAAAAAAAATTAAATAATAGAAATTTTTAATAAATCTAGATAGCATGAAAATAGAAAACGCAAAAATGGATACGAGAAAATGCTATTTTTTAAAAATACAGGAAATGAAACGTGTAAATATAAAAAAAAATATAAGGATATATTTATAAATATTTTTTTATATAATAAATATTGAAGTAATTAATTATGTGATGATACAAAAAATAATATTAAAAATAATTATTTAAATCAATATTAACTACAAAACAAAAAATGAGATGATAATAATAAATTAATATTAATTGTTCATAAGTTTCATAAATAAAATGAATAGTAGAAAAGAAATGTGTTTTCAAAATGCAAACACATTTCTTAATTTTTCAAAATTGTAGAAATGTATCTAAAACATTTCAAAAGAGTTTCAGTGAGTTTCCTCAAAACACGAAAACGTTTTTCTTCAAGAGTTTTCTTGCATAATAGTAATGAATAATAAAGTACAAAAAGTATTAATAAAATGGAAGATATCTTTAAAAAGATAATTGGTTAATTTTCGAGTTTTGGATGGAGTCATTCATAATTTTTATTTTTAAAAATAACTTTTTAAAAAATTTTTAAAGTAAAATTTAAATAACATTATTCAAATCAATCTACAAGTCAAATCAAAACTGAGTCAATTTAGATAGATTTGCAAATCGCATTAAAGTCGGATCAAATTTTCTTTGAAATTTTTTGAGCCATTTGGATTTATGTCATTTCTAATTTTCCTCTCAGTTGCACAACATTCGAAGTCTTTAGATTGAATAAAAAATTACCACCTCTAATTATGATCATTATTTTATACCAATGATAATGGCTTTCCTTCATAAAATAAATTATACATGCTTTTACTTTATAAAAATTTATTTAATGCAATTAATATTTATATACGTTAACTTTTTATTAACTTTTTTATATATTAATTTATTCATGGTGATTTATTAATCATATATAATATATTCTGTTGCAAATCCTATATATATATATAAATTTTATTATAACCATATTTTCATTTAATCTGTTTGGAACAACTTCAAAATAAAAACTTAACTAATATTATCAAGTGGAATTTAATTTATGCTGCTGCACTATAAAATGATGCTGGTGAGTAAAAGTGAGAATATATATATATTGCCCACAATTGCCATGGGGGAACCAACTTAGGTCTGCAACCCAATTGAGGGATGCAGACTGAGCATCGGGAACCAAAGTTCATGTCATCACATCATATACGTTCAAATTTCATCATACCAAAAGGTTGCCTTCTCAATTATATTCATTGGACCAAGCCAGCCAGTTGTTGGCTTGTTTACAGTTTTAATTCGTCCAAATCTAAGCATTGTTCAAGAAATAAAAGTAATTGACCTGCCATAAGATCAACGCTTTCGGAGTATCTTTATAATAGTCTTCATAAAAATAATCATCTAATCTGCATTGATATTAATCCACACTTTGTGAAATCTAGTTCAAATATACTACTCTTCATGAGTTTTTTTTTTTTTTTTTTTTTTTTTGGTCCTTCAATCTAAGAATCAAAAGTTCTAATCTTCTTCACCTCGGTTTGCCTCTCATCATATAACAATTTCATAATATAAGCTTCAAAATGACAAAGAAAAGGACTTTATCATATTCTCCATTTTTTAGACAAGTCACTGTTAAGGATGTAGAAAATCTTTTTCACAAGGTATGTCCAATGGAAAATAGCATTTCCAGAAAAAGCTGGTGTACAAAGAAAATTTACTATCATTACAAACTCATGGCGCCATTAAACCTCCTTCAATATCATCTTCAATTAATCCTTCCTGCAAATGAAAACAATATGCAAATCACTCAGCTAGAAAGTCCAAGCCTTTATGAGTATATTCTTCCTAACAAAACACAGCACAATTTAGCTTAGATTACAGTAAATATATTGCTAACCAATAGGAAAATGATTCAGAAAGTATATGCACATCATGTGTGCAGGCTTTACTGACTTGCCACGACAACGAGCATGCATGAGAAAAGAATTTTAGGCAACCATGTGGACACATTAGAACACATGCAAATGGCCTATTGACAAAAAAAACTCACCTTATTATTTTTTCACGATATCACTCAAACCTCACAAAATAGCAGAAATTATCCAAAATTGGCTCAACTTATGTCAAGATTACAAGTGGTCAAAATTGAGCTCTCAAGTGAGCTTCACATGAAGGCCGAGAAAGGGGAGTGGGGAATCTATAAGATGGAACATTGGCAACAGGGAATCTGTTCTTATTTGGGACGATCCTTGGATCCCCACCTTAAGGGGATTCAAAGTATCCTCTGAGAAACTGGAAGGGGTTCAGGTTTTCAAAGTTGCTCATCTCATGAACTACAACCAGAGGGAATGGAATGTCAACCTGCTACATAACCTTTTCCAGGTAAGGGAAGCAAACGCTATTCAAAATATTTCTATTGGTCATTCTAACTTTGCAGATAAATTGATCTGGCATGCAGAGAAATCGGTATCGTATTCTATGAAGTTTAGCTACCATTGGCTAAAAGAGAAAGAATCTAGCTCCAGCACCTCCGGGGATCATGAAATTGTAAACTGGAACTATATTTGGAACACAAAAGCCTCTTCCAAAATCATTAATTTTCCTTGGAGAGCAGCTTCAGATTCTTTGCCTTACCAATTTAACTTGTGGAAAAGGAAAGCTGCTTCATTGCCAGTTTGCGGTATATGTAACCAAGCTCTAGAGACTACTGAACACATGTTCTTCAGTTCACATGCTAGAGCTACTTGGTTCATCAGCAACTACGGTTATATCCCTCGAGATTTTGGGTTCATCTCCTTTATTAGGTGGTGGCATACTATGGATTCTGTTGAGATTTGTCAAAAATCTGTTGTCACAGATAATAGCATTAGAACTCTAGCTCCCACAATCTGGAGCTCTCCTCCCTTAGAATGGATAAAATTCAATTCTAACATGGGTTGGAAGACCCTTTCCTCAACTGCCACCATTGCATTTATCGCAAGGAAAAATAAAGAAGACCTTATAGTTGGTAAAACCAAAAAAATTTTATGCAATTATGCTGCTAAGGGTAAAGCTCTTGCGCTAAAGGAAGCCATCACTATCGCTAACCAGTTAGGAGTTCGTTTGCCCATCTTTGAGTTTGGCAATGTTACGGGATATGGTTAATTTTCCTATGAATGTTAGCTGGGATTTGGAACCGTTAGTAGCTGAGATTCATAGGAAATTAACATTTTTTGTTTCTTACAATATTAATCTTGTAAGTAGATTAGCTAACAAATGTGCCGATTGTTTAGGTAAAGTGCAAGATAAGAAAGGTTGTTCATCAAGCTGGGTGACCAACTGCCCCTCATCCCTGCTTTCTTTTTGTATTTTGATGCCTGCTGGGCAGTTTAATGAAGTTCAGTTTTGATTACAAATTAAAAAAAAAAAGTGAGCTTCACATGATAACATAGATGCCACATGAGATTAAAAAGTTGTGTAATATCATCACAGGATTTCTTTGATAAGGCACACACCTAGACTCTAGGAAGAAATAGAAACAAAAAAATGTTCAAAATCCACTGCCACCTTCACTGATCTCATTCTGTCACCACCACTCTGACTCAAAACCCAGCCCACTCACTTACTCGACGAATTCTTAAAGCTTGGCCGGTGGATACGATCTTCGCCATCCCTCATGCCACTGTCAGCAAGAACAAAGCTGCCAAAGAGCAGAAAGCTGAACAAGTCTTGAGCACTGTATTCGAGTAGGAAGATGGCCAGCATGGTGATAATATTCTGCTGATTACAATTCAGTCTAATAAAATCAAGAGCCACATTGATTAGCATGGCATACCGCTCTTCTCATCTAAGCTTTTTGAACTTGACGTCTGAACCAAGTTTGTGTTTGACAAGATTATTGAGCAAATTTGGGTCTTGCTCAAATTGGTAAATTCTTTTCTTTGTTTGTTTGTTTGTTATTATTCATTTCAAAGTCGTTACCTTGTTTTTGGTGGTGTCGAAATTTTGTTTTAGGTTCAAGAAACAGGGTCCAAAAAGGATGTTACGAATCCAGGTAATCTGACTTCCTAAAAAAGAAAAACGCGAAATTGTGTTGCATTCATTTGCACATGGTGTCTGATATGCCTATTAACATGATTCGTATCATTATATTGTTTCATTGCTGGATTTAAGTTGGCGCGAGAAGGGAAGGAGAAGGAGAGGTTGTAGTGGGGAAGGAGAGGAAGGAAGAGGTAGAGTTAACCAAAATGGACTAAGGCTAATCATACGCTGATGTGGCACAATTTTTTTTTTTTTTAATCTCATGGGGATCCATGTATCAAATGGACCCACTTGAGAGTCCAATTTTGAGCACCGATAATATTAACACAAAGATGGTCAATTTTAGGGTTACTATTTCGTGAAATTTGAGTGATATCATGCGAAAAAGAAAAATAGGTCCATGCAAATCCACTCACCCACAAACACAAGACAAAATTATATTTCCATAATTTTACGCTTGGTTTATATATAGTCTACTCATACAAACTTTTCATGTGTTCTTTAGTGAATCAAAAAGTCCAAATTAGTATTAAGCTATCAAAAAGTCCAAATTAGCATTAAGCTATATAAAAACAATAATTCAGATCTCAAATTACTGGAACCAATTATAGCTCTAGCGTCTTTGGGAAGTTAATTCAAAGGACACTAATGTCCACCCTCAACAGTTACAGAAGGCAATTACAGAAACATATGAAGGATTCAGAACAGAATGCCTTGACTTATGATATATGCTGATCATATTCTGACTATACACGAATGTAAACGTTGGAGACATTCTAAACATAATTGGTCAAATCTTTAAGGAAACTGAATTTAACAACTAACATGTAAATGCTGAAGCCAAATACATAAAGCTTGTGCAAGTGTCCGCCATATGATTTATACAATAAACCAAACTAAAACAAAACAATAATCAATGGTTTCGAGGGGCTTGAGATAATAACAAGTTTTTTATTTCGATCAGATTGAATAAAATTGAGACACATTAATGTGGATACATAGTTTTTCATTTTTTTTACATATAAAATACATAAACAAATAACTTTTGTACATATAATAAATACAACTATGTAAAATATTTTATATATACAACATTATAAATGCATTGTTTTCCACAATTTATATTTTTTATATTTTTTGCTGAACCACAAATCAAACTGTTATTATAGATTCTCTGGTAGTTTATCCTTTAAAATGGTTTGCTTTGTTTAGTCCAGAAAATGGTTAAAGCAACAACAAACTATAGAATGCACATCCCTTACAAAAAGAGTACCGATGTAAGCAAAAAAGAAGCAAAAGCAAAGCGAGAAGGGAGAGTAGTTAAGGATTTACCCATACAGTTCTTCCATTGTGTCCTTCAAATGTTTAACATCAGCACCAACAATTTCAGCTGCCTTTTTCCCACTTTCAAAGAAATGAATGGTTGGCTGTAGAATAGGCAAAAATCAGAAAGGGCTTGTTTGTGTACCACTAATGACAAAACTATTAACCATGTGTGAACCGGCTGTTAACATATAGATAGCCAAATGGCTAGTGGTTTAAAAACTAAAAGGAAATCTATCAGAGAGAGGAAAAAAAAAATGAAAGTCAAACCATATAAATTAGCAATTACTAGCAATCTTCAAAAAAGAAATCAAACATAACAAGCATAATCAAATTGCATAGTGGCAAAACATTTGGAAAAGGGATGCATTGAAAGAGGGCTGAAGCCAGAAGCGTGAACTGATTTGGCAAAAGACATAGTTTCTTTACTGTTTTACAGGTTTGAATGTTGTGCAGGGCCCACAATCTGAAGTAGGCAATTTTTTCCACATCTGACATTTACCTCAAATCTTATATCAGCATTGCAGCTGAAAAAATTACAACCAAATTGATAAAATTGAAAGCATTGGATAGAATTGAAAGAACATGAAAAATCCACAATTTATGAAACCATAAGGCCTTGATTAAATATCTACATAATTTCTCTTAATTCACACTTCAAATCTACACAAGATTACAGTGAATGTGATATGTATTATTTGATTCAGAGTAAGATCACTCAATTAGATGCACAAAAACTACCATGAAAAACATAATTTCTCTTAATTCTTCATGCTATAAATGCTATCCAAGAAAATTTTAATTGTACATATACAATCAGATGTTCAACAACTTTCACTGATGTTGAAAGAGAAAAGATCAGACTTTAACCTTGCTCCCTTCTCCTTAACAGAAAAATAACATCTATCAAAATTTGGAAAAGTTGACAAAAAGGACAATAAAGTGCTAGAAAGTATGGATAGGACTAGAGAATGCCCATCCTGGCCAATCCCAGGAAGAAAGAGCCCAGCCCATGGCTAACCAGCAAAAGCATTTTGGAAAGACAGCCCAACTCCATATTCTGAAGATGGAGGTTGTTAGGAGAGTATTGCCCATCAGATTAAAATGAGATGGACGAATGGAGAAATACATTGGGTATGTTGTGTAATCACAAGATTTCACATAAACTAAAAAAGAAATTTTATCGCACTACGATAAGACCCTCTATGATGCACATGAGTGAGTGGGCAATATAAACATAACGAGTATCCAAAATTGGTACAACGAAGATGATAATGCTAAGATGGATGTGTTGGAATACTAAAATGGATTGAGTTCTTAATAAATGCATTACAGATAAAGCTGAAGTTGCTTTGGTTGCGGATAAATTGAGAGAAGGGAGATTGAAATACTTTGGGCATGTGAGTCGTAGACTTTTAGACGTACCAGTTAGAAAAGTAGAACACATTAAGGTAGATATAGGTATAAAAGGGAGAGCTAGACCTAAATTCATATGGAAGAGTAATTCAAAATGATTACATCTTTCTAATGATGTACTATAAGATCACTGAGTGAAAAAAGCGAATCCATATAGGCAACCATCAATTAACTTGGGATTAAAGCTTAGTTTAGTTGAGTTGAGTGTGTCTATATATATATATATATATATATGGTTTTGAAGAAATGGACAACCTCCTAAATGCTAAACTGCTGAAATATATAATATTATGATGTCATTTCTTTCTTTAGGGGAAAAAAAAAAGCAATAGTCAAGATAAGAAATATGACAAAAAATATAGATACAATCAGTATAACAGATAAGAAACATGCCAAAAAATATAGATACAATCAGCATAACAGTAAATTGAAAAGCTAATACAAAGTAATGGCCCTAAAAGTAGTTGCACTAAAGGGTACTTTGCTAACAGTATTAACCTTCTAGACTATCGCATGAAGTGACTATTCTTCAGCACTGAACCTGCAACTGTTAGATAGCAAGCCAAGCCAAGGTATCTCCTTGTTGTACTAAAAGTGGTTCTTTCAGGAACAAGGAAAAAAAAAAAAAGAAAAACTGTATACGTTCATGCTTTCCTGGGCTATATATTGAGTATAATAATAAAAACAATAGGAGGGAAAGAAAATAAGCTTACCACAGCACTAATATTTAATCTACTTAATACATTTCCAATGCCTTCCTGCAGATAAAGGGACAACATCACTTCTAGCCATTTCTCAATGCATGACTAATTATACAATCATATTGCAAAAGAAATCTTTCAGTACTTTGGCAAGATACCAAGGTATCAATGATAACAAAAGACTAAGACCTAGGACCTTGTATCACGTTTCATTATTTTGGAAACTAGAACTCCACATTCACCACTAGAAATATAAGAAGACAAAGAAACACAAACACAAAGAGCCTTACTTTTTAGCAACAGAGTAGAAGAAAGAACTGGTATCTTAATAGGAACGTTAGTGATAAGAAATACTTTATTCTCCATTTCGCAGAACTCACAAGTATAGTTTTTCACTCCTATCAAAATGCTATCCTATATTATACAAGTATCATTGTTCTTATAAATGCATTTTATTCAAGATTAGAGTAGGCCTGCCAAGGGATTTATTCTACAAGGTATAAAGCAGCAGTCTTCATTGGTGTAGCAATGCTACAACAGTGAAGATCAGCCTAATGATGCTATTGTAGCTAATGTTTTTGTACTCCACAGTACTGACTGCACTATGTTGCCCCATTGGCTTATGATTGGATGAAAGCTTGTAATGTAATCAATAGTTGTTTCAAAGGACAAGACAATTGATTAAAGTTGATTAGTAAAGATTCTATCATGCTGCTTCTATGAGAACATTAAGAACACCAATGCCTGTCTTTATAGATGCTGCAGATCATAGGAAGCACTGTGCACCATGTAGACCTCCAATAAATTATCTCATCCAAATCCTAGTTCCAAAATAATAACAATAACAATAATTAAAAGGTGGATAGCTCTCTAGAATCAGAAATAAAATTTTGTGCAATATCCATGTCATCTCTCTTTCTCTTCATTTTATAACTCCTCAAAAGGAAGATTCAAACAAAAAGATGAATAAATTTTGAAAAGCAATTGTCAATAGTTTTGACATACTTTACTCTAACACTTATTCGCAAATCATAATAATTGTTTGTTCTCACATGCACATTTGCATGTTTGCATCAGCACACCATGAATGATTTATGACATACAGATTTAAGATTTTCAAACAACAAGACAAGTTCCACCATTTCGTAATCCAATTTGAAATCAGTAGCAAATTGATGAAGCAAATGCTATGAATAACCAATTGTTTGTTCTTCTCGAAAATAAATCAAGGGTCTTTCCATTCCATTTCTATCTAAAGAAGTTCAACATATAAACCCATAGACAAAATAGGGAATATTGGATGTATCATATTGCTGATCCAAGGAAACACATAACTATGAAATGAACATCATAATTCATGAACCAGGCACCCTAGAAGAAACATCTGAATCACATTTAAACTGGTTTCTTTATAGTTTAATAAGTTGTCTGCACAAAAAGCGTGTGACGACATGCAATTTGACCAATCAAATAGTTTCCAACAAGTCAAGGCAACATAAATCATCCATAAGCAATCATACCTGGTCAATGTCAATCTTATACGTTGTAACATCAGGGTATTTCTTACTTTCTTCTGCAAGGACAGGAGATATGAACTTGCCTGCAAAAGATGGAATTCAATCACATAAATTAATCAGGAACGACCCATGTATTCCAAAATAAAATAAAGAGAAAAAAGTATTCAGAAAAGGGGAAAAAAAAAAGAAGCAAAATAACAGTAATGATTGACCAGGAACTTACAGGGTCCGCACCACGCAGCAGTGAAATAGAAGATTGATGGGAGAGACCTGTCTGTTACAGTGTATGTTAGGAAAATAGTCCTGATCAATTTAAAAGATTTGCACAATCAACAATACTGTAAAAAAAAATTTAAAAAAAAAGTACCTTGAACATTTTTCAATAAGGTATTGAACTCTAGCTCTGACTTAATGAGTACAATATTGGATGAACCTAAATTTGCAAATCGTAACAATGAGAAAGGGGAAAAAATTGAAAGAAGAACGAGAATGGAGGTAACCTGCGGACGAGCAAAGTGTCCTTTGGAATTGCAGATAGGGGCTTGAGAAATGTAGTTTTGCGGTAGCAGCAACAGAGGAATCGTTGGAGAACAATAATCCCCGAGGAATGGAAGGATTGAGCGGTGATGAAACAATGATTGGAGTTGAAATTGGGGTTTCATAGAGATGACGAAAGGAAGAGGAGCGGATTGAAGTGAAATGCAATCCATGACGGCGATCAATAAACCGTCGAACCATGCAATTTCCCCTCATTTTTTCTGCGACTGAATCAGATTGTCCTTGCTCGTAGGGTTTAAAGATGGAAGGGTTTTAGGTTTTGTGATGATGGGAGTCCTCTTCTTCCCAAACTTAAAATTTTGTGCTCGCATTAATTGGTTAATAATTAATTATTATTTATAAATAAATAATAATTAATTATTAATAAATATTTTTATATTTTAAATTTTGTAAAAAATGATGTGTAAGTATTATTTTTAAAAATTTATAAATTAATTTTTTTATAATACATATATCAATTATCAATATAATCGTAATTTTAATAAAAAGTTAAATAATATCTTAAATATAAATAATATAATAAAATTTAAAAAAGTTGTTATTTTTGCGTTTAATAAATTTAAATCTTACTTGATATTGTCTAAAGTCGTTGTTTATACTGACCACTCTACTCTACGTTATTTGCTCACTAAATCGGATGCAAAACCTAAATTAATTCGATGAATTTGATCCATTATAAGGAAGGTGTTGAAAACCTAATAGCTGACCATATATCTCATTTAAAGAATCTAAATTTAGAAAAATTCAATGAAGTTGAGATAAATGATCAATTTCCTGAGGAGCATCTCTACGACATTAAAGAGGTAAGTGATTTGGATATTCATGGTTTGTTGATGTAGCAAATTTCTTGGCAGGTAAAGTTCTACCAAAAGGAATGTCTCATCATCAAAAGAGAAAGTTCTTTTTAGATTTGAAGAATTACTTTTGGGAGGATCCCTACTTGTTTAAAATTTGTGTGAATTAAATTATGAGGAGATGTGTCCCAGCTTTAGAAGGGTGGCAAATCTTAGATCATTGTCATATTGGACCTACTGGAGGACATTACAGTGCAAATAGGACAACCAAGAATGTCTATAAATCAGGTTTTTATTGATCGACTATCTTTAAGAATGCCCAAATGTATGTAGAGCAATGTGATAATTGCCAACACTTAGGTAATATCTCTCGCCATGATGAAATGCCTGAAAACTATATTTTGGTATGTGAAATATTCAATATTTAGGGTATTGACTTCATGAGTCCATTCTCGACTTCATTTGGAAATAAATACATTCTAGTTGCTATAGATTATGTTTCTAAGTGGGTCGAAGAACAAGCTTTGGCCACAAATGATGCTAGGATTGTAGTTAAGTTCCTTAAGAAGCTTTTCTCGTGTTTTGGCACACCTTGAGCAATAATAAGTGATAGGGGTACTCATTTTTGTAATGCGCAATTTGAAAAGGTGCTTAAAAAGTATGGTATTACACATAGAGTTACAACCCTATATCACCCTCAAACAAGTGATCAAGTTGAGAGCTAATAGGGATCTCAAACAGATTCTTGAAAAACCGATTGCACAATCTAGGAAAGATTGGTCCCTTAAGCTAGATGACGCTTTTTGGGCTTATAAAGCAGCTTATAGAACATCTATTAGTACTACGCCATATAGGTTAGTTTATGGAAAAGCAAGTCATCTGCCTGTAGAGCTTGACCATAAAGCATATTGAGCTATAAAACTTCTTAATTTTAATATTGACCTTATAGGTGAAAAGCAAAAACATCAAGTGAATGAGCTTGAGGAATGACGATTGATGGCATATGACAACTTCAAATTGTATAAGGAGAGGGCCAAGAAGTACCACAATAAGAGGATTTGTCAATCCAAGCAGTTTAATTAAGCAGATCAAGTACTTCTTTATAAATCTCGCTTCAAATTATTTCCAAGTAAGCTTAAATCTAGATGGTCCGGCCGTTCACCATCAATCAAATTTTTCCTTACGGCACAGTAACTCATCCTGAAAAAGGTACATTTAAAGTGAACGGTCATTGTTTGAAACTCTATCTTGAAGGTGAGTTCGATACGAAAATGGTTCGTGAGGAGTTAAAACTTCTAAAAATTGAGTGAGATTGCTCACAGCTCCATCAACCAATTGATAAAATAAATAATATATATATATAACACAAAATTATAAAAAATTGATTTGTGTAGGAATTTTTAATTGACGTGACTTTTTAGGGTGTTTTGCTTTTATAGGAATTTTATTAAAAAAAAAAAGCACATGTGTGGTTTCTACTGCACATCTGTGCATAAGTGCACACAAATGGATTGTCAAAATCCCTTTGTGGCAGTGCTTGTGCGGTTCAAGCCGTACATGAGCTAGCATCTAAAAAAAAAAAATTGTGTGGCTTGGGCCGCACACCTATGCGTGCCACCGCATAAGGGATTTTCACAATCTCGTCTATGACAGGTCATATGCGGTTAGGACCGTACATGGGTTGTTGGGGTGTGTGTGTGTGTGTGTATAAAATTCTACAACCACCCTCACAACTCTCATATTTTGTAGACTCTTCCTCCATTGCCAACCAAATACAAACCCTTGGTTTCGTTTCCTGACTCACAACCCCCTCATCCACTCCTGCCCAATCGCACCTCACCCTTCCATAAGCTGACTTCATACCCCTCATTCCATAGCCAACCCGCACCCACTGCACATCACAACCATCCCGACTCAGACACAACCAACTCTCAAACTTCCATCATCGAGACCATAACAACCAACTCCCAATCCAACACCACACACAAACCCCCAGTCGACCTGGATCTAACCACACCCTCTTCATCCACTCTCGACACAAAACCTAGGCATTTCCATCCACTCCTGACCTGACCACCATCCTCATTTACTATCGATCCGATCTCACTCCCTAGCAACTCCTGATCTGTCTGCACTCTCTACTAAAACCTGATCTGACCTCCTCCCCTATCATGACCCTTTTGGCCTTTTGTCTCCTTTTTTCCAATTTATCCACATTACACATTTTAATTCTAGGAGTTTTTTTGCTTTGTACTTTTTATTTATTATTTGTTACTTGTTAGTAAATTCCAATTTTGCTTTAGGACCTAAGATTGTGCTTCTACTCGTACTAGTGCTTTATTGCATGTGACTCTATTTGGGTATTATCTTGCTGGAATACTTTTCTAATACTGATATCTATCTTGGTTGTGTTGTGTTGTGGGTTTTCATTATGAGCTATTTACCTTGTAATTGCACCATTGCCTAGCCTCTAATGTCTTGATGTCAACCTTCAAAATACCCTGCCCAACCCATTACCAATTTCGATGACACATGGTTCACTTTTGTGGTCAATTCGAGTTGGTACGATAAACATATTATGAACAAACTCATTAGTGAATGATCTATTACTTCTGACGTTGATACGCCATTTCACATTCAAGATGCATTTCATACATTAGGATGGGAATGAGTCTTGCATTTTCAGGGTCAATATTATCCTCAGTTAGTTCGTGAATTTTACGCTAACATTGAATATTCACGGACTAATTGTTTGAATATTCATTCTTTTATTTGTGGTCATAGAGTAGTGCTCAGTTGCACTTCTCTAACTTCATTTTTAGGAGTTCCCAATGTCGGCCCTCTTCTTATTTTAGGTCCCAATAGAATCACCGATCAACATCTCATTTCAAGTGATGAGACTTTTAATTTGTCTAGAGCAACCTCTCAATTAGGCTTAGTTGCGTGCTACCAACGGAACTGTTCATGGTACTTAGCTAAACACTTGGATGCTCATTCTAGAGTAATAATTTCATTGCTTGCTTCTAATGTTTTTCCCAAGGCTAGTGCTCTTAATGAAGTGCGCCTTAGTGATAGTTACCTTGCATATAAAATGATCCATGGTTTAGGTGATATTGAAGGTGCCTTTTTAGCTCCATTTTAATCACATGTAATCGTGATTTGTTTGTCTCTCATGGTCAAACAAAAATTTTATTTTCCCCATCCTCTTAACAAATATTTTTGTAAGTTTAGGTGTTGATTTTATAGGTGTGCACATGGTTCCTATGGAGTCACTAGTAACTATTGATACACTTCACCACTTGAGCTTCTTTCCTATTGATCACACCCATACTCGACCGTCCGCTATCCTAGATAACTTACCATTTGAGGATGATGCCTTTGCTGATGAGATTGCAGCTCTATGTTTTGACATTGGTGGCGTCAATCATGAGGGGCAAGCAGGGCCATCACAGGAGCCTCAACCAGGGGTTAGCCAACCTATAAAACGTCTACTATCCCGCCTACTTCGCGATGTTCACACAATGCATGAACGCCAAAATTGCTTGGAAGATGTGCAAAACCGAATGTCTCAACAATTGACTCAACATGGCTAGCTCCTTATCCAAATTCAGGATTTAGTGCATCGACACCTTCCACAATCTCCACCACCTGCACTTTGAGATTCTAGGAGAGTTTTCTAATTCTTTTTCTTTTTATTTTTTTAGTGTGTATTTGTTTGTTTTGTCATGCTGAAAATTTGTCCTTCATATTGAGGACAATGTGTCTTAAGTGTGGGGGAGAATTTGTATTGTTTGATAATTTTATTTTTATTTTATTTTACGTTCTTTATATATATAATTTTTAGTTTATTTTATTGTATGAATGACTCATTATTTGCTTAATAGTTTGCTTATTTTCATCATAACTTGGTCAAAAATATTAGTTATGCCTTGGGTTCACTTTCTTAATTTGGAAACCTTGTTTTCTACCATAGATATTTAATTATCACTATCTTTAAAGAAAATCTCAAGGTTTGAAAGTTTACAAATTCTAAAAAAAAAAAAAAAAATTTCATTTTTTACACTATATAGAAAGGTTTGAGCCTCTTTTCCTTGTAATGTGCTTAATTTTTTGAATTCTTTGTTGAGTGAGTCCTCAAATAGTGTTAGAGTCGCTAGAACTTGATTTGTTATCATTTTGAGACCACATTATTGAATGCAAGAATAAAAATGATTAAGGCAATTTAGGATTAGCCACTTATTTCTTTTTCTTTCATCATCCACCCTTTTATCCATTTAATGGAGCCTACAAGAAACTTATTTTCTTTATTATAATCCCATGTTTAATTAGTCAATGAAGCCCAGTCAATTAAAATATTAAATTAATCATGTTTACTTTGGGATGGAATTTGGTTTCTACAATTATAAGATGTTATTTCATGAAATTAATGAAAACTCTTAAGTGGGGTTGAGTGTTTTATTCTTTGGGGTGAGAATGAGAAAATGTTATTTGATTAATTGCTTAATTTTTGAATTGTTACCTTGTATGATTTTATAATAACTCTTCTTTCTTCCTCTCAAAATACAAAAAGTCAAAAAAATAATAAAAAAGAAAAAAAAGAGAAAAAAAAAAAAGAGAAGTTCAAAGAAATAAAAGAGGAAGTATTTCTTTATCAAGGCAGTTCAATTCTACTTTGTAAAAGATATCAAGTAAGGGCCTAAACTGTTTATTATTTTTATGGTCCATAAGAGTGGTATTATGTTTGGGCATGAGATTTGTTTTTAAGAGATCATGTGAGTTTCATGTAAAAGAGTTTTGAGTAAACATGATCAATTATTTTGTAGTCCACTAGCCTAAAAACACCTACATTCCACCAAGGCCCCATTACAACCAAAAGAAAAAACCTTTTGATTTTTGCTTGTATTTGAATTTAAGTGGTGGAGATGTGATTTATTTTCACGTTTATGGTAGACTTTTAGGTTATTTGTTGGACGATGAGAGCATATACTAACCTTTAAACACTTGGAATGAGGGGTACATTATGTGAAACATAATAAATAAATTTGTTTTTTTCTTTTTTGTGATTTGTGAATAATCTTTGATGCATTTGATCTAGGGATAATTATGATTAACTAATATGCTAGAATACAAATTTTTGCAAGTTTGAGAATTGATGAATTTTTCGCATAGCTCAGTTAATTCATTTTGTTACAATGTTGATGAGGGAATGAAATGTGTTTATGAGTTAATTATATTAGTCTTTATGTGTTTTGTGCTTAGTTTTTTTTTTTGTTAGCTTAGCATTTTTTGCTTGGGGACAAGCAAAATGCTAAGTGTGGGGGAATTTGATAGTTCTTTGTTTTTAGTGTTTTTAGGGCTAGTTTTATTATTAATTGAATCTAATTTGAAAAAAAAAATACCAGATGATATCTCACTTTTGACTTGTATTTTGTGGTTTAGGGAATCTTGAAAATTGGAGCTCATTGATGAATTATGAGAGTTTTTCTAGGTGAAATTGTACAATTTCGAAAGTTTAGGGACGAACAAAAAATTTGACAGTTCAGAAACCAGTTTTGATATTTTTTCAAATAGAATTTCAGTCTCTTCCTAATACAAAATAGGAAAAGTTCGTGCAGCATAGAAAGAGTCTGTGCAACATATTTGGGGAAGCATCATGTCCTATTCAAAAAAGGAGAGTTTTTTTTTTTTCTAATTGGTGGAGGATGATATTTTTTCCTATTTTGAGGGAGACTAAGGAAAGTATAAATAGGAGGAGGAGAAGTCTTAGGAGAGGGAAGTCTTTTGTTTATTTTGTTTTTCTATAGAGAAGTTTTTGTTCATTTTTCTAGAGAAGAAGTTATCCACAAGAGGAGAATTATTGGTCATCCATCAAGTTTGAAGAGAATTAAAGAATACAAAGGTTTTATCATGAAAACTTTTCTATTTTATTTTCTTTTTATTTTGATATTGGCTAGTAATTCCATTATGAACTAAATTAGTTAGACACTTGGGTATGATGAAACCTAAGATAAATTTTGAATTGTTATTTTCTTTAGATAATATAATCTTTTCATTATTTTATGGAACTCAATTGTGTTTGCTCTTTATTTTCTTGAATTGATATATCCAGAATATTAATTCTTGCCTTACAATTCTTTAAACTTAGATTGAGAAATCAAGTTATTGAATAGATATAGTACAATTGAAAGGAGTTGCATGTAACCCTAGAGATAGGATAACATAAATCCTTTGGATTATGATCAAACCTAATAGTGAAATTCAAGGGAATTATAATGCAATTTTAGAGTTTTAATTAGGAAAAGATTCCAATTAATAAACCTAGGATTAGATGTTAATTATCTTGAGAAGGATTTTAACATACTAAAGTGATTTTCACGATTCCATAAAATATTGAATTATATTTTATTGTTGAAAAATTAATTTCTTAATAAGTCTTAGGGGATTCAATACTTGAGTGCTATTTGTTATGTTGATCAATTTTTTTCCTACTCTCTAGTTCATATTTTCATTATTCTATTTTGTTGAATTATTTTATTTTAATTTTTAATTAATTAATTTTCACTTAAATTTACTGGTTAAATAATAGAGAAAGAGCTAATACTAATACTTTTAGTCCTTAAAGGATCGACCCTCGATACTCCTATGTTATACTATATTTAATAGGTGCACTTGCCTACTCGATCTATAGGTGTTGGCCTCGGACCATATCAATTATTGTGGTAAATCTCATAGTGGTCATTCATGCCATTGGGTTACAAGAGCTTGCTTTGGATACAAATAGAGGGGACATCACTAGAAGGATTTCCATTCACCTGATATAGTACAAAGATTTAACTAGACAATACTTTTAGTATCTCCTATTCAGACTTATTGAACCTTAAGATTCCAAGTCTTGTTTTGATGATTACAAACATGTCAAATAGTTAATCCGTATCTAAGTTATTTATGTTAGAACTTACAAGTATATCAATTTTTTTGAATATGATGATTGAAGAAGGAAATTTGTTTGAAAACTTAAAATGTTAGAGAGTGAAGCTCAAGGCAAACTCAGCTTGACAGACCAATGGCTATTGTTTTCATCTAACAAGCATTATGGACCTATCAACAGGTATTAAAAATATCACAACAAACATTGGAGAAACACTTCAACTTAAGTATAGCCTTTTGGACCTTTTAATGGGTGTTGCCTCTATTCCTAACAAGCATTGCACAATTGCTCTGACCTGACCTTGCACATTGAACTTCACAATAGACATTGCATTTTAGCAATAGGCATTAATCTTGCCCTCACAACAAGTGTTGGACAAAATACCTTAGTTTGAACAAAACTATCTTAAACCCGAAACATGCATTTTTCCATCTCGACAAGCATTGAAAAAACTCTGGACCCTTAATAAGGCACACTCCATATCTCAATAGGCATTAAGCACATTCAATGGGCATTGGAAGTTCACTAACAGGTATTAGACAAATGCTCTAGTTTGAGCTTTAAACATTGAATCCCTCAATGAGTGAAATTCATTTCTCAATAAGCATTAAAGGTGTCGCCAATGGGTGTTACAAACCATCCAACATCCATTGAAGGACTTGTGCAGATTTTGAAAAATAGAACATCAAGTTCATACCTTCCGGGAATTAACAATAGGCATTGACTCTCCTTCAATGGGCATTGAAGTTCAAAAGTAATGACTATTATTTTTATCCAACGATCTTTGAAGAAAAAGTGAAATAACCTTTTGTTAAAGTTAAAGGTGAAGTTTTAACTCAAGTTCTCTTTAACAACTAGTCCTATGGGCATTTCAATAAGAGCCAATAACCATTGAAAGTGTCTTTTTCTTTACAACCACTTATTTGTATAAAATTAATGATGGTCAATGATTTAGCAATAGGTATAGGGATGTCTCCATAGACGTTACTTACTCTAAGGTGCAATGTGAATTGAAAGGTTTCTCTTTAATGGCTAGTTCTTTGTTCATGATCTAAAAGGACCTGCTCTTAACAAAAATATATAGAAGAATGTTCCATTAAGCGAGTATTCTATTGTGAAAGCTTTTCTTAATCAACAAGGTAGACAAAAAGTGATCTAACAATCAAAAGAATTTGATCTTTTTAAAGCTTGCAAAAGTTATTTTCAAAATAGAGTTTCAAGGATAAGCATTCTAGAAATTCTCTTCATATTTTTAACCTTATCAAACATACTTAGTGTGAAGTACGTAAGTGTCTGTATTACTTGAGTGAGAAAGTCCTTTTTGGTTCTTCCTTCTTACAATGTTGTATTAAGTTTGAGGAAACTCTAGATTAGAAAACCTTAAAAACTAGATCTTGTGAAAGGTTTAAGGTAGTAGTTGGAAACTACTTTAGGTTAAGTTTAGCAGTCTTTGTGATCTACTTGTTAAAGGTTGATAAAGCCTGAAAATCTATCACTTGTAAAGGCTTCGTAAGTGCTCAAAAACTTACTTATGCAAAGGTTGTTCATAACACCTTCAACTATTAAGATAGTGAAGGCCCTAGTGGAGATACCAGAGGAGAGGACGTAAGCTAGTTGTGTCAAACCTCTATAAATCTTATATCTTAATTCTTCATCTTTTTCATACTTAATTTTAATTATTAATACTTGTCATTGCCCAATTTAACCTTCCTTCTAGGGCACTAAGGGATAACAAGACTTAACCAATTTCCTAGTATAGTGGTAAAGGTTGAGTTGTGGTGGTCATGGTATAGGTAGAAGGAATGATGGAAGAGGATTTATTTAGACTCAGGGATAGATATTTGAGGGGAGAGGATAAGCTAGAGTTTGTGCTATGACCTGGCAAAATGCTCAGATAAATAATGTGATTGTTATAAATACATTCCCTATTTGTTCTTTTAATGTTAGAGTGTTGTTTGATCTTAGCTTCGCACATTCTTTTATTTCTCTATATTTTTCCATGATGTTTAGGTGGACTCTAGTCCTTTAAACTACCCTTTACCTGTACTAACATTTATGGGAGATATTGTGGACATTAATATAATATATAGGGGTTGTATTATATGGATTGAGGATAGAGAGTTAGTTACAGACCTTATTATGTTAGGGATGTTAGAGTTTGATGTCATCTTAAGGATGGATTGGTTAGCTTCTTGTCATGCCTTCTTAGATTACTTTAGCAAATTATGACATTTAGAATTCCTAGTGAGGTAGAGTTTCAATTTTAGGAAAATCATAGTAATGCTCCATAAAACATCATTTCTATAGGTAGTGTAAAGAGGATATTACATAAGAAATGTCAAGGTTATCTTACTTATGTTAGATATGCTCAACAAAAGGTGTTAGTCTAGAACAAGTTCTAGTTGTCAGGGAATTTTTTAGTGTGTTTCTCAAGAATTTGTGAAGTTTGCCCTCAGAGAAGGAGATTGAATTTAGTATTTATCTTATTCTTGGAACTGACCCTATATCCATAACTCCTTATGGTATGGCAATTGCTAAGCTCAAGGAGTTAAAAGAGCAATTATAAGACTTATTGAACAAGAGCTATATTTGACCCACTGATTCTCTTTGGGGTGCTCTAGTGTTGTTTATGAAGAAAAAGGATGGATCTATGAGACTTTGTATAGGCTACAAGCAATTGAACAAGGTTATTGTGTGTAACAAGTATCCCTTTTAACACATTGATGGCTTATTTGATCAGCTTCAAGGTGCATAGTACGTCTTAAAAATTGATCTTTATTCTATATATCACCAATTAAGGATAAAGAAGGAGGATATTGCTAAATTTGCCTTCAGGACTTGATATAGCCACTATGAGTTTCTTATTATGTCATTTGCTCTCAATAATGCCCCTGCTACTTTTTATAGACCTTATGAATAGGGTCTTTAGGTCTTTTTTGGATAAATTTATGATAGTGTTCATCGATGATATTTTGGTGTATTCAAAAGGTAAGGAAGAACATGAGTAGTATTTAAGACTTGTCCTTCAGGCGTTATAAGAACATCAGTTATATGTTAAGTTCTCAAAGTGCAAGTATTGGTTAGGAAGTTTAACTTTCCTTGGGCATCTGGCATCTAAGGATAGGGTTAGTGTTGATAAAAAAAGATTAAAGTTGTGCGCCATTGGCTAAGGCCAATGACTGTGATAGAGATTCAAAGTTTTATATGTCTAATATGAAAGATTTCTCACATTACTATGCTTTGACTAAACTAACATAGAAAATGTGAAGTTTCAGTGGTCAGAGGCTTGTGAATAAAGTTTTATAGAGCTTAAAACTCATTTAACTATAACACCAGTGTCAGATTTTCCTTTTGGGGCTGGTGACTATGTAGTGTATTGTAATTCCTTGAGGGTTGGCTTAGGGTGTGTTTTGATGCAAAATGGCCAGGTAATTGCTTATGCATCACGCCAGCTAAAGCTACACACATATAATTATCCCATTCATCATTTAAAAATGGTTGTAGTAGTCTTTGCCCTGAAGATTTGAAGACATTATCTATATGGTGAGGCCTGCGAGATCTTTACATATCATAAGAGTCTTAAGTTATCTATATGGTGAGACTTGTGAGATCTTTACATATCATAAGAGTCTTAAATACATCTTAGGCAAATGAGGTGGGTAGAGCTGCTTAATGATTATGATTTCACTATATAGTATCATCCTAAAAAAGCCAATGTCATTAGAAATGCTTTGAGCAAAAAATCTTTTGGTGATTTGGCTCATATATCTATTATTAAAAGACCTTTAATTGGTGAGATGCATTAGCTAGTAGATCAGATAATACAATTTGATATCTCATCTAAAGCTTTCTTAGCTTAATTTCATATTGGACCCAGTTTGCCAGGTATAATAAAAGTTAACCAGCACTAGGATCCATGATTGAACAAAATTATGAATGTTGTTAGTCAATATTGTAATATGGAGTTTGTAATAGGTGAGGATGGGGTTCTTTATTATGGTTTTAGATTGTGTGTTCCAGGACTGAAAGGTATAATAGAAGAGATTTTGAGGGAAGCACACAATTCAACTTATACAATGCATCCAAGTTTGATTAAGATGTACCATGACTTGAGGGCAATCTATTGATGGATTAAAATGAAGCAACACATTGCACAATTTATAGCTAATTACCTAACTTGCCAATAGCTTAAGGGAAAACATCAACTAATTAAAAATCCTTTAATAGAAGTAGGAGGAGATTGTCATGGACTTTATTGTTAGGTTGCCATGTACTCGAGAGGGTTATGATGTTATCTGGGTGATTGTTGATAGCTGACAAAATATGCTCATTTTTTGCTTATGAATACTACTTATAGTGTCTCATGATTAGCTTAGCTATATTTGGATAAATAATTAAAATTCATAGAGTTCCAGTCTCTATTATATCTGATTATGGTGCCTAGTTTATATCTTGATTCTAGAAGAAATTCCAGGCAACTTTGGGGACTCAGTTACATTTTAGTACTATTTTTCATCCTCAACTGATGAACAACCTAAAAGAATTATCTAAACTTTGAAGGATATGCTTCGTGTCTGTGTAATGGATTTTGGTGGTTGTTGAGATGATCATTTACCTTTAGTGGGCTTCATTTATAACAATAGTTATTAGGCCAGTATTGAGATGTCGCCTTATGAGACTCTTTATGGATGAAAATGTAGATCTCTATCTATTAAGAAGAGATTGGAGTGAGACGACTTACTAGATCAAAGTTGATATAACAGACATCAGACAAGGTTCGTTTGATCCACGATAAGCTTTTAGCTGCTCAAAGTCAATAGAAGAGTTACACTGACCCTAAGTGTATAATATAAATTTTTCTATTAGTATCATGTGTTTTTGAGAGTTTCTTTTATGAAAGGAGTCATGAGATTTTGAAAGAAAGAGAAATTGAGTCCTCGCTGCATTAGACCGCTTGAAATCATTGAGACAGTTAGAGAGGTGGCTTATTGATTGGCTCTTTCATCAGACTTTTTCCATGTACATCCGATGTTCCATGTCTCCATGTTGAGCAAGTACATATCAAACCCATCTCATGTGTTGCATCCCCAGACTATACATTTTGGATGTGATTTATCTTATGAGGAACAACCAATATAGATTCTAAACCATCAAATTAGAAACTTCATTTTAAAGAGATTGCATTGGTTAAAGTATTGTGGTATAACCACTCTATCAGTGAGAATATATGAGAGATAGAATATGAAATGTGAATCAAATATCCTCATTTATTTGAGTTTTCAAGTTAGAATTCTTCATCTATTTAAATCTTTAAGTTAACTCTCTAAATGTTAAAAAAAAAAAAAATTAGAGATCATATTTTATAAGAGGGAAGAACATAACATCTCAATATTTTTATAACTTTAAATTATATCTTATAAAAATATAAAATTTGGAGATTTAAAATAGTTAATTTATGTTTAAAAATTTAAATAGAATATACATATATATCATGTTATTAAAAATAAATTATCATTATCTTGTAAATAATAATAATAATAATAATAATAATAATAATAATATTATTATTATTTACTAGTCTATCCATTTTATTTTATAAACCCTACTATTGGTTAGACGGTACATTGAGTAACCACTTCTTTTTCTCTTTTCTTCTTAGTCTCTCAAAAAATTAGCCCAACCTCTTTTTTACTTTTGTTTGTTCATCTGATTACTCACTTATTATTATAATTGGGAAAGCAAGTCCTTAAATGCACAAGAAAAATTTATTATTCCTGCCTCTTTGATATGTCTTGGTAAGTGCCCAAATTTGTGCCTTCTTTTTCATAAAAGTTCATTGTTTTTAATTTTCTTTCATCTTTTTATGCCATTGATTTTTATATTCAGGAATATGGATCTTAAATTGCCAAAGAACTTCATGTACACTATTTCGTCTTTTGGAGTCATTATTATATTCGAGAATATGAGTCTTTGAATTGCTAAGGAATTCTATTCACTATTTTGTCTTTTTGTGCATTATATAATTTAATCTATAACTCTATAATTTTCATATATTAAATATTGCTATTATATGTTAAATTTCTATTCCTTTATAAAACACACACACACACACACACACACACACACACACACACACACATATATATATATATATCCACCCAAAATATTTTTAGCCCAACCTAATAGTTTTGTCTAGCCTATTAAAGAAATTGTTTAATTAATTTTATCTAATTAAATAATTTTTATTTAATGAAAGTTAGATAAAAATTATTATCTGGAGTGCAAATAAAGACATGGAAGTAATTTACAATTATAGAGCAATGTAGAAAACAGTTTCGTGAAAGTGGCTAAAAGATAGGAAAAAGTGGAAAACATGGAGTACCAAGTAGGAAGTGAAAAACGTGTAATTGTGTTTGGGTGCAGGTTAATCCTTGGGTCTCTATAAAAGAAGCGTATTCATCAAATCAAAGGACACAGATCCAATCCTATAGATAAGCCAATTCTCAACAAAGAGATATTAATCACAGTCAAGCAATTCAGTGTTTTTTAATTATAAAAATTACGTTAATTTCTTTGCAAATCAAATTTATTCATTGTTCTCATTCAATAAATATTTATTCTTGTTTCAACTATATCAAATATTCTAAATAAGCAATCTCTTTGAATTTTCAAGCATTCTCTGTTTAAATTTATTGCAATCAATAATTGTTTTTAATTTATATTCTAGTCTTTAGTTCTTATACTAATCCAAGCAAACACTGATAAGGGAGGTATCATAGCATGTTTTGATTTAAAAGTTATGAAAGCAAATTCAATTCTAACTGTTCGTGTACCTCAAGCACGTGGCACTTGATTCATAAAGAAATGCATTCAACATATTTTTTTTGAACACTTGGTAGGACAAATTCTATACGACACTAAAGAATAAAAGTTTTGTTGGAAAAGACAACGTGGTATCTCAGGATGCTGAAACCGTTACTAAAAAAGCAGGGCATGAAGGATTTGTTCCTCACATTGTGGAGCAAATTGAAAGTAACTTAGCACCTCAAGGGATACAACACCAAGAGGCACAAATCACTCCAACAAGACCTGTGGTTGAAGATCAAGGTATGATCCAACCCCAATTTATTGACAAATAAGATGCTAGAGATATGTTGGAGGAATATATGTTCTATTTCTCAAATTTAAAAAAACCTTCCTGAAGAACCGATGAAAGGCTGCAAAAAAGCAAAATAAGTTTTTATAAGAGACTAGTTCACTCATGGCCAACCTAGTACCCATTTGGCTTAAAAAAGTCCTAGAAGTGCAACTCATAACTCTTATCCTAGGCAGGAGAGTCGAACCATGAAGGCAGGAGAGTCAAACCATGATGAGCTAAAGGGGCAATCCTCGAGGATTTGTGGTAAAGCTATTAGCTCTTACCAACCTCAAGCCCCCTAAGCAAAAAAGAGATATTTGCCACCTCATAAGAGAGAGATGACAATGGGAATCAAAGAGCACCACACAATGGTCATCCCCATGGTAGGCTAACGATGCCCCATCAAGTATTTGTTGCTACTAATCCCAACAACCAACCTAACTTATATGAAAAATGCAAAAAGGCATCAAGGTAGGAACTAGGGTTAATCCCCATTGGAGAATCAATCTAGTGATTCAACTAATCCTACCTTCACCTCAAGTTGACATAGAGATTATGAGAAACACTATTTAAGAGCTCTATGGACTTTGTCATCCAAAGTTCCATAAACCACATGCAAATATTATTGACAGGGACAATCCTTATCTTAGGAGGTATCACATCTCTAACTTCACACTGTTCTTTAGAGAAGATAGGCAATCCACCTTAGAGCACATAATAAGATTCACCATTCTATGCGATAAACTGGCAAATTATGATAATTTTCTTATTATAAGTTGATATTGTTTCCTAACTCTCTAATAGGAACAACATTCACCTAGTATGCTACTCTACCTAGAAACTCCATTCAACGTGGCAAGAGATAGAGAGATAGTTCCATACCTAATTCTTTAGGGTTGAACCTGAAGTTTGCATTATTGAGCTCACCGAGGTAACATAAAGAGCTGAGGAAACTACAAATTTGTTCATGGCTAGGTTTAAAAAGATGAAGAATAGATGCAAGATTTATTTGTCGAAGACTAAATTTATGAAGATGGCCAAAAGAGGCCTTGACATCAAGCTTCAAAAGAAGTTCTAAGCCATGGAGTTCCATGACTTTTATGAACTTACAACAAAGGCCACAAAGTATTAAGAATTATTGAGAGAGGAGAACTAAAAGAAAAGTGCTATCATGGGGAGCTACTACCAAAAGATCAATAATCCAAAGGTAGCAATTGCATATCTCTCATCTACTAGGACTTATGTTTGCCATCACTTATTAAAAAGGTTCATGATGCTTGAAGGAAGTCACAATCCATAAGTGGAACTTCTCAGTACACATTTGATGTTTCTAAAATAGAGGAAATTTTATATTCCCTATTGAAGGAGAGTTTCTTTAAATTGCTAATTAAGCATAGGATCCCAATGAAGGAAGAGCTTAAAAAGAGAGAATACTATAAATACCATAACTCTTACAATAAATCGACTAATACATGTTAGACATTCCAAAATATGGTGCAAGAAAAGAACAATAAGGTAGTTTTAAAGTTTGTTGAGAAGAAAGTGACCATGTTGGTAGATGAAGATCCCTTCCTACCTATGTCAATAGTTAATTTTACAACATTTGATTTAAGAGCACTACTAAATTATAAGGGAATGAAAAAGGAGCCAACTATGGGCTCTCATCAAGTTTAGATCCCAAAGAGGGTTTCGTTTCATAATCAGGCGATTAGGAATAACTGTAGGCCTATGGTGCTTCTAATGCATCCTTCTCTCAAGTTTGAGAGAAAACAACCTAGATTTGTGATCCCACCTCTAATCCAACCCAATTGGCAATGACACAGGGTACAACATAAAAAGTTTCCTATGCCACTTACTAGAATAAAAAAGAGGAGGCTCCTAAGGTAAAAGGCTAGGAATGTAGGACCCAGGAGCAATAAACCTAAACAAAATTGGAGAGATCCATGTTCAAAGGAAAGACATAGGAGATACAAATTTTGTAGCTAGCTCAATTGATAGTTCAAATGGGGATCCTTTATTGGAAGGAACCTTCATAGTGGGGGATGTTCCTCTACCTTTTGGTTGTGTTATTCTCACCTTACCCCAAGTGTTCCAATCTAAAGACGTGGAATAGGATTTCCTAAACATTAAGGGGCAAGGCTTACCATTAGAAGTGGAGGATTGCTACAGTGGCGTAATGATCAAACCACTAGTGCTAATAAGCAAAAAAAGGGTGATTTTGAAAAGCCATCAGTTGAGATGACAAAGCACATGAGGCCCCTGTACGTGAAGGCACATTTGGATGAGAGACCAATGTCAAAGGTCATGGTGGACAACAGATTTGTAGTAAATGTGTTGCCATGTTAGCTGCAATGGGAAAAACAGTGGAAGACCTAATAGCAATAGAGGTCTCCATTTTAACTTTCAATTGAAAGGTCACCAAGACTCTTAGACTCCTCTCCATTGAGATTGAGAGTAAGAGTTTTTTGTTATTAACTTTTTAGCCAACTACAATGCTTTGCTAGAGAGAGATTGGATTCACATCAAATAATGTGTTTCATCTTCTCTCCATTAGTTTTTATTAATTTAGAAGGGAATGATGTTGAGGTAGTTTAGGCAGATAGGCAACCATTCTTTGCATGCTCTAATGTAGCGTAGGCTAGATACTATGATGGATATTAACCCAGTACAATTTATGGCAAAAAAAGGAATGAAGATCTTAGGAGGGTTTATGTCTCGAGGAATGAAATAGAGAACTAAGTGAAAACTCTCATAAAGCCCACTGCCATCTTACCATATAAGCCAATGTCATACCCAATCATCAAGGAGATCGATGATGAATAAATACGCTCTACAGCCACGAAGTATAAACTATATGTGTAGTAAACATTTAAAAGGCTAGAGCTTGAAGCATGTTGGCCTAGGGCACCAAGAAGGGAGGTTAAATTAGTGGTTGATTAAAAAAAAATGAAAGATAAATGTGTTTAAGAAGTTGAGAAGGAGAAAAGAAAATTGACACAAGTGTTTATAGTGGTTCGAGTGTTAACAAACCCTACGTCTACTCCTCAAGTCTCTACAATTTAGTGTTTTACTTAACTCAACTGGTGTTTCTAAGCTCACACCAAACTTTTACAACTTGTGTTTATGGCTCACATAAAAACCTTGCACCTTGTGTTTTCTAGGCTCACATAAAAATCTATCACAAGTGTTTTATGGGCTCATACTAAAACCTTTCATCAGAGTTTTAATTTTATGCTAACTCTTAATCTCTTTTACAATGGTGTTTATTACTCACACCTAATAATTAACAACACATAAATGAGAATGAAAGATTGAGTAGCAAAAAGGCAAGAATTTGGTTACAAATTAATGAATTCTCTTGTATTTGGTGGAGCATTTATAGCTCATATCCACCAAAGAGACGTTAGTTTAAAACTATTAACAAATCTTCAAGATTGCTAAGCAGATTTAACATTAAATGCTTGTCAGGTGAAAGTTGTGGTCACTACTACCATTTTGCAGTCATGAATTTTCAATTTCCATTGTGAAGCCAAAAATTTTTATGAAAAATCTAGTTTGTGTCTAATGGCTAGTCCATGTGTCAGCTGTCCATTGGTTGTCCAAGAAAATATAGTCGTTGTGCTTTAACAACTATCAAAAGTCATGGTCGTGAGATAACTATGTCTTGGGCGCGATTGAGATTGCGAATTCCTTTATTTAGTGAGGAAACTACAACTCCTTGAGTTTTAGTCGCTACCAAGGATTCGTCTTCACGATTTTTGATATTTAACGGTTACCTAGGACACTTGGCATGCTGTGACTGTGGCTTTGGTTACCTTCATTATCACTATGAAAGTCGCGGTCTTGAATCTTGACGCGATACCAACCGTGAATTCCTCTGTGACTCAAGCTTTACTTCTTTCGATTATGTCGCAGCTACTAATTGCCTCGCAAATTCCTCTGGCCTAGCTTTGTCTATCCTTGTGACTTATTCGCAGTTACGAATTATAATATACATACCACGAATTAGAGTGATCTTTTCAAGGTTGGAGATTTTGAACTCCATCCAATTTCTAATGAAAAACTAACTTATAATCTATAACACAACATTAGATGAAAGTATTAGTATTGATCAATCTCTATTGTCAAGATCAAAAGAGGTTCATGACTTACGTTAAACCAACCTAATCTAATAATCTCCCTTTTTTTATTTTGATAAATCTAAAGGGAAAATAGATGCATGAGTTGTGAAGTTGGAATGGTGAAAGATTCAATGAATACTTAAAAGATTTTTAGTTAATGATCAAAGTAAAATTTTAAGTATGAGTGATAAATAATGCTCCCCCTCAACTTATGCTTATATCTTCCAAATTATTTTCTCCACACAATTCTCTCCCCCCTTTGGCAAGATCAAACAAAGGAGAAATGAAGAAGTGTAAATAAAATGCATAAAGTGAGCATTAGGAACAATTATTATTTCATAGAATCATAAGAATAACAATAAACATAAGAGTTGCAATCATCATAAAAAGAAATTCAATCACATAATAGATGAGACAAAAGATTACAAAACAAACATGTTTATTTATTGATAAGTTATGGGATCAACAACTTTACATCAAAGCAAAAGAAAAATACTAAGAAATTATAGACAAGAAGATTGAAGAATCATTATTATCTCTAGAGTCCTCTTGCTCATCATTGTCGCCTCCTCCTTCAACTTCATCTCCATCATCGACCTCTTGGTTGTCTTCCTCCTCCGGTGTATCCTTACAATCCACAAAATTATGAATATAGCATGAAGAAACACCCATCTTCTCTCGCAAGTCCACCAGATCATTGTAAAGGTGAGAAATAAGGAGAAATCTCCTCTTCAACATCCGCATCACCTTATCCAGCTTATGGTTGATGGTGGCAAGAGAAAGTTTAGACTTAGATTTAAGTTGAGGAGGGGGACTGTTATTGCTCCTTCTTCAATGATAAGCCTTTTTCATTTAGAGGCTTGAGACTTATCCATCTTTTTAGCCCCAAATGCACCCAAAGTATAGGCATAGGAGTCTGGGTGAATGGCTTTGGCATTAATTAAATAGGTAAGGTCCAGAAAGTTTTAGGAAGGAAAAAGTTTCTTAATGAGGAATTTTTCATTTTCCTTATTAAGAGCCCTAACAAATCTGTAGATGGTAATTATATGGGAAGGAAGGAGAAATTGGCCTTTAGGCTTAATACTTATATGGATCAATTGATCCACAAGATAGAGACTAGATTGGATAGGTTTGTTTTTCATAAGACAGAAAAGAAATGCAAGGTCTTTTTGAGATACTTTTTCATTACCATCACCTCTAGCATTAATTGCGAAGGCGATGATACAATGAAGTAACCAAAAAGGAAAGGTTTTGATATTTTTGGCTAAAGAAGTTTTGGGATCATCCTTGGTCTTAATTGAAACTTCGGATTAAAATTTAGAGTAAATAACATCAAGTGTGGAGATAATGAATAGAATGTTATCTCCGACTTGAAGATAGAAGAGGTTGAATAATTGTTCAAAAGTAATAAAATAAGGATCCCCAAAAGCTCAAAAAACAAACCCATATTATCCAATGTGAGATTTGGCTTTACAATTAAGGGTTACCGTACACATGAATTCTCTCACGATCTCTTCATATATGGGTTCATCCTGAAAGATGAATTCATTCTAGCCCAAGTTGGAGAGAAACGCGTGAATCTCTTCTTTAATCCTAAGAGACTTTAAAAGAAAGGTAAAGGGTATTTTGTTTGGAAGGATGATTTTAGAGGCATTAGCTTTATAACGATCCTTTAACTCTTTAATAATTCTTTTCATTTGATGAAGGGCTGGTGGTGCAGAGGGTTGGGCTATTGCCTTGCCTTTCTCAGTTTTAAAGCTTTCTTGGGAGCCATTTGAAGGAGTAGAGAGATTTAGAAAGGCTTGAGAGAAAGAGAGAAGATAGATGATTATTATAGGATGTAGTGATGAAAATCACTATTTAGAGGGTTTATATAGCCATAGAAAAGGTGAATAAATGGCTAGAAATGCCTAGAATATGATTAATGAAGAGTTGGAAATGGTTGACAGTCAAATCAAATTAACGTGTGCCAGTTACTGCAAATCGCGATCGCTAATTCAAAGTCACGATAGCTATTTCTGAAAAATGTGAGCAACGATAAAAAAATCATCGGGAATCGATGCATAAAATGGTCAAAATTTTGAATTTATGATGGAATTTGTGGTGGAGATTAAAAGCGTGACCGCAAATTGATTGTTGTCAACCAGGTGAGATGATCCTATAATTCGCGATTGTGAGTTAATGATAGCAATTGCGAATTACAAGGCAAGAAGGATAATCATGAAAAAGCAAAATTTAACGATTCAAATTGTGATCTACTTAATATATTGATGTTTAATTTATGCAATTTGACATAGAAAAGCACAATTACATTTAAATTTGAGGCATCTAAGGATAAATATCACATACAACCTAACATATAACAATCAAACAAAAGATCAAGCTTTTCACTTTAAGGAGCTTCCATCAAGCATTCCCAAATCTCTCTTAATGAAGTTCAATCTTTCTTCATTCAGAGGTTTATTGAAAATATCTACAAGTTGATAAGTTGTGTCTATAAATTCTAACATAACATCACCATTTTAGACACGATCTCTAAGAAAATGATGCCTAATATCTATGTGTTTGCTCCTAGAGTGTTGGATGAGATTCTTAGAGAGATTAATTGCACTAGTGTTGTCACATTTGATAGGAATGTGATCAACAACTTTGTCATAATCCTTTGATTGTTGTTTCATCCAAAGCATTTGGGTGCAACAACAACCTACAACTATATACTCAGCTTCGGCAGTGGATAAGGCAACTGAAACTTGCTTCTTGCTAAACCAAGACACCAAGAATTCTCCTATAAATTGGCAAGATCCAAAAGTACTTTTTCTATCTAATAGACTACTGGCATAATCTGTATCCGAGTAACCTATGAGACTAAAAGATGACTATCTAAGATATCATAGACCTAAGTGCAAAGTGCCATGCAAATATTTAAAAATCCTTTTGACAACATTTAAATGTGATTCTTTGGGATAAGACTGAAATCTAGCACACATATATATACTAAACATAACATCAGGTCCAGAAGCAGTAAGATAAAGTAGAGAACCAATCATACCTCGATATCTCTTTTCATCAACTGTCTTATCCAATTCATCTTTGTCTAGTTTGATGGTATCACTCATGGGTGTTTTTGCTACTTTGCATTCACCCATGCCAAATTTCTTCATTATGTCCTTTGTGTATTTAGCTTGGTTGATGAAGAGCCCTTCTTTAGTTTGCTTGATTTGTAGACTAAGGAAAAACTTGAGCTCTCCCATCATGCTTATCTCGAATTCCCTAGTCATACACTTAGCAAAATCCTCACAAAAAGATTCATTAGTAGCACAAAAAATGATATCATTAACATAAATTTGTATGATT
Source organism: Omphalea diandra (assembly GCA_949677035.1). NCBI lineage: Eukaryota > Viridiplantae > Streptophyta > Magnoliopsida > Malpighiales > Euphorbiaceae > Omphalea > Omphalea diandra. The sequence continues at coordinate 111,903 of CATIWR010153689.1, forward strand.
AGTGTATCATGTTTATGCTTTTTACAAATAAAGTTGTGCCCACCTTTCCCTTTTCGAAATCATTTTTCAAAAGAAATGAACTAAGTCTTTCATACCAAGCTCTTAGAGCTTATTTCAACCCATATAAGGCTCTATTCAATTTAAAAACAAAATTTGGAAAACTATTTGATTCAAAACTAAGAGGTTGTTCAACATAAACTTCCTCCTCAATAACCCCAATTAGAAAAGCACTTTTGACATCCATTTGAAAAAGTTTAAAATTCATATGACAAGCATAGGCTAAAAGAATCGTAATGGCCTCTGACTTGCAACAGGGGCATAGGTTTCATCATAGTCTATGCCTTCTTCTTGGTTGTAATCTTTTGCAACCAATCTAGCTTTATTCCTAGCGATGAATCCTTGCTCATCTAACTTGTTTCTAAACACCCATTTGCAGCCTACAATTAGGTGTTCCTTAAGCCTAGGAATAGGTTACCATACATTATTTCTCTTAAATTAATTGAGTTCCTCTTACATAGCAATCACCCAACTTTCATCATCAAAAGCCTCATCAATTGATTTTGGCTCAAATTGAGAAATAAAGGCAAGGTTATTACCTAAAAGATCAAGTTAAGATCTAGTACTTGCACCCTTTGAAGTATCACCAATAATTAAGTCTTTAGGGTGATGCTTGAAGAATCTTCAATTTTTGGGTAGATCTTGACTTGACAAGGCTTCTTGTAGATGTTATGGTTCCTCATTTACTCTTGATGATTCATCTTTATCTTTATCTTTGTCTTCCTCTCTTTTAGTGTGCTCCAATTCTAACTTTTCAAAGTCACCTACAAGATCATCAACAAAGAACTTTTCCCAAGATCAAGCTTACTAGATTCATCAAAAATAGCATTCATAGACTTTTTAATAATCATAAAACTTTTGTTAAAGACTCTATAGCCATTGCTAGAGGTGGAATAACTTAAGAATATACCCTTATTAGTTTTTGAGTCAAATTTCCCAAGAGTGTCCTTGGTATTCAATATATAGCACTTGCATCCAAATACTCTTAGGTATAATATTTTGGGTTTTCTACCATTCCATAGCTTATAAGATATTTTATTGAGAATGAGTCTTTTAAAAACTATATTTACAATATAACACAAAGTATTAATGGTTTCGACCTAAAAGTAATTTGGTAAAGAATACTCATTAAACATAGTTCTAGCCATTTCTAATAGTGTTCTATTTTTCCTCTCTAGATGTAAAATGATTGAAAATCCTATTTTCTAAACTATAAGATTCAAAAGCTTCATTTTGAAATTCCTTTCCATGGTCACTTCTTATAGAAGAAATGAAGTAACCCTTTTTCATTTTGAATTCTTTTAGCAAAACTTTTGAAAGCATTAAATGTATCATGCTTATAAGCTAGAAATGATACTTAAGTAAACCTAAAATAATCATTAACTAGGACTAGTGCATAATGTTTTTCACCTAAACTAGCACTCCTAGTAGGTCCTATCAAGTCCATATTAATTAATTGAAAGGGTCTAGATGAACTTACAATATTTTTAGCTTTGAAAGAAGATTAATGTTGCTTCCCCATTTGGCAAGGACCACATGTCTTGTCTTTTGAGAAACTTAGCTTGGGAAGACCTTCCACTAGCTTTAGATAAGCTTTGTAAGAGCTTTATGCTAGCATGTCCAAATCTTCTATGCCATAGCGAAGCTTCATTACTAAGAGACATAAGACACTTAAAAGATTGGTTAGCCAAATTGTCTAAGTTAATTAGATAGGTATTACCTTTCCTTTCACCTTCGAAAATAATCTTTTTATCCACTAATGTGGTAACTCGGCATTCTCTAGGGTTAAAAGTGACTTTTTTACCTTTGTCACACAATTAAGTTACACTTAGCAAATTATGTTGCAGGCAATCAACTAAAAAACATTATTAATTAAAGAGTAATTATTCTTACCAATGGTTCAAATACCAATTACCTTACCCTTGGCATTGTTACCAAATGTGACATTACCACCTTCTTTTTCCTTTAGGGCCATGAATAGCTTCTTATTGCCCGTCATGTGTTTTGAGCATCCACTGTCCATATGCCAATCGTTTGATTCATTGGTGGCTACCAAACATCCCTACATAACATAAATAAATCATCTCTTCTTTGGTACCGAAGCATACTTGGGTCCTGGGGAGTTAGGTATTGAAGGGTCCTCCAATTTGAGATGAGCCTTCCTAATGTAACAATAAATATTAATGTGTCCACATCTCATGCAATAATGGCATTGAAACTTAGACTTATATGTCTTTCTTTTATGCATTGTCTTGGTATGAGTGAGGGATTTTCTCATACCAATATGATGTGTGTGAGAACATGAGCAAGCATATAAGGATGTAGATGTGAATTTTTTGTGCGTGTTGGGATTGATATGCTTCTTATTGTACATGTAAGCATGATTACCCTTTTTAGAAGCAGACTTTGAACCTTATTGCACTTTCCCTTTGCCTTTAGGCATTAGGGTTTTAGTACTTTGGGAACTCTTTTTTTTCAACAATCTTAATACTTGAAGTTTGAGGTGTTGAGGCTTAAACAAATGTAGTGAGTGTAGGTATGCAAGTTGAGGTTTCATTGAAACCTAGACCATACCTAATCAAGGGAGGCCTTTGTGACATTATAAGTGTATCCAAAGCTTCTTTACCCTTATGAAATTTAGAGATGGAGCTTCTAAGCTTAATGACTTCTCCTTTTAAAGAGTCATTCTCCTTTCTTAATAAAGCTAGTGATTAAGATGATTTGGAGAGATTTTCCATAGCTTCTTTAAGTTCTTCATTTAAAGCCCTTAATTTACTTACAAGACTATTAAGAGATTTGTAATCATCCTTTAACTTTGTGCACTTCCTCTTGTAAGTCTTTATTTGTGACTTATATTTGTCACATTTCAATGTGAAAGCTTCTAAAAGCTCATCATCTATATCATCCAAATCATTATATTCAAAATTAGAATGAAGTGCTTACCTCATTAGGAGAGCCCTTTTGAGCCATGAAACATATGTTAAAAATCTTCTATTCTTCATCATCTTCACTTGAGCTATCATCCCAAGTGGCTTTAAAGATCTTTCTCTTCTTTTTGTCCCTTTTTTTCTTCTTCTTTAGCTTAGGGCAATCATACTTAAGGTAGCATTGCTTACTACACTCATAGCAAATGATATTGGTTGATCTCTCTTTAGGATTAGGAGTTGCTTTATTGAAGTTCCTTTTTTCTTTTCTTCTTTTAATCAGCTCTTTGGTCCTTTTAGAGAGCATTGCAAGTTACTCCTTCTCCTTGTCACTCTCCTCTTCACTTGAGGTTATTTATACTTCCTTTTCCTTGAAGATGATTTAAGTGCCATAGACTTCCTTTCTTGCTTTTCAGATTTTTCAACTTGGCCCTTCATTTTCTTCACATCCTCATCTTTCTTTAAGGCCAACTCATGAGTCAAGAGTTTGCCTATCAAAACATCTGTTGGCACCTTCCTTATTTTTGGGTTGGACTCTTGGATACTACATACTCTAACACCAAATTTCTTAAGAGGTAAACACTTTAGAATTTTGGAGTTTACCTCATGGTTTGTGAGAATCCTACCGAACTTCTTCATGTTGGTGACAATAGCTAGGAGCTAGTTTGTCATATTTGTTATGCTCTCATCCTTCTTCATCATGAATAACTCATATTCTATCACGTACATCTCAAGTCAATTGGATTTCACTAAGGTAATGCCCTCATGGTAGTTCTCCAAAGCTTTCCAAATGCCATAAGTAGTTTGGCAATGTTTTACCCTTCCAATTTCTTCCTTTGAGAGAGAACTTAAAAGAATTATCATGACTCTTTTATTTTCGCCATTGGATCTTCTGTGTGCATTAACTCATTCTTCTCTAGGGATTAGCTCTTCACTCCTATCTACCACTTTAGTGGGTGGCTTTCATTCTTTAACGACAGCATCCCATAGATCCACTACATCAGTGTCTAGATAAATCTCCATCCTATACTCCAATGACTATAGTTTGCTCCATCAAAATAAGGCATAAGGTGTGTGTAGATTCCTTCTTGTTCCATTGATCTTTACTCACTCAATTAATGATTTTAGTAAGACTTGGCTCTGATACCACTTATTGGCCTAAGGCATCAAGAAGGGGGCTTGAATTGGTGGTTGATTAAAAAATAAAATGAAAGATAAATATGTTTAAAAAGTTGATAAGGAGAAAAGAAAATTGACACAAGTGTTAATAGTGGTTCGGGTGTTAACAAATCCTATGTTGACTCCCCAATTCTTTACAATTCAGTGTTTTACTCAACTCAACTGGTATTTTCAAGCTCACACCAAACTTTTACAACTTGTGTTTATGGCTCACATAAAAACCTTAGACCTTGTGTTTTCTAGGCTCACATAAAAATCTCTCACAAGTGTTTTGCAGACTCATATTAAAACCTTTTATAAGAGTTTTGATTCTAGGCTAACTCTTAACCTCTTTACAATGGTGTTTATCGCTCACACCTAACAATTAACAACACATAAATGAGAATGAAAGATTGAGTAGCAAAAAGGCAAGAGTTTGGTTACAAATTAATTAATTATCTCGCATCTACATCTATTTGGTGGAGTATTTATAGCTCATATCCACCAAAGAGACATTAGTCTAAAACTATCAATAAATCTTCAATATGTGCTAGGCAGATTTAGCATTAAATACTTGTTAGGCGGAAGTCGTTGTCGCTACTACCATTTCATGATTGCAAATTTCTAATTTCCATTGTGAAACCAAAAATTTTAGCAAAAACCATGTTTATGTCTAACAGCTAATCCACGTGTCAGCTATCCATTGGTTGTCCTAGAAAATATAATCATTGTGCTCTAACAACTATTAAAGTCACGGTCATGAGATAGCTATGTCTTGGGCGCGACTGAGACCGTGAATTCCTCTGTTTGGTGAGGAAACTAGAACTCCTTGAGTCGTGATAACTACCAAGTATTTGCCCTCATAATTTTTGATATTAAATGATTACCTAGGATACTTGGCACGCTGTGGTTATGGCATTGGTTTCCTCTATTGTCACTATGATAGTTGCAGTCTCGAATCCTGTTGCGATGCCTACTATGAATTCCTCTGTGACTTAAGCTTCACTTTTTTTGGCTATGTCATGACTATGAATTGCCTCATGAATTCCTCTAGCCTAGATTTGTCCATCCTTGTGACTTATTCGTGGTCGCGAATTATAATATACACATCGCAAATTAGAGTAATCTTTACAAGGTTGGAGATTTTAAACTCCATCCAACTTTCAATGAAAAAACTAATTTATAATATGCAACACAACACTAAATAAAAGTATTAATATTGATCAATCTCTGTTGTTAAGATCAAAAGAGGTTCATGACTTAGATTAAACCAACCTAATCCAACAAAGCATTTTAGGATGTTCATAGTGTTGTGGTAATCTTTGAGCAAGACCTAATTGAAGAGACCGAAGAGTTATAAGTTCATGATTTAGAATAAGCACCTTTAAAGTTTAAGGACCTTAAACGAAAGGTACAAGATTTGATTGAGGAAGTAAATCTTAGCACACTTGAAGAGACAAAAATTATATACATTATTTCATTACTGCCTAGAGAACTAAAATGGTAAATCATAAAAATGTTGAAAGCGTTCGAAGACTGTTTTGCTTGGAGATTCAAAAAGATGCTAGGACTGAGTAGGAACCTTGTGGAGCATCACCTTCCCATCAAACTAGACTTTTATCCTTATCAATAGCCATCAAGGAGGACGTTTAAGGAGATAGAGCTCAAAGTCAAGGATGAGATCGAAAAGTTATTGAAGGCAAGCTCTATAAGGTAGGCTTAATGGCTCTCTAACATAGTTAGTTCATGTGGTTAAGAATAATGGGAAGCTTCATGTTTATATAGATTTCAAAGATTTAAATGTTGCAACTGCTAAGGATATATATGTTATGGCAATAACTGACATGCTAGTAGATGCAACTATAAAGAATGAATTACTATCCTTGATGGACAATTTTTAAAGTTACAATTAGATCCTTATTACTAAGACACTATAAATATAATTTTTTAGTGATCTGGTGCTATTAGGACGTTCAAATGGTTGATCGTACCTTTCGCTTATGTAATATACCAAAGGGCCATGAATGCCATTTTTCATGATATGATAAAACACCATATATACATATACATTAATGATATCATAGTGAAGTCAAAGAAAGTTATTGATCATATGAATCATCTAAGGAAAAGTTTTCAAAGAATAAAGGAGCAGAAACTAAAGCTAAATCTGCTAGTGCATTTTTTGGGTGCAAGTTGAAAACTTTCTAGGTTTCTTGTTGCACCAAAGAGGCATTGAAGTAGATAACAATAAGACAAAAGTAGTAATAGGAACTAAGCCACCACAAAATAATAAGGAGCTCTAAAGGTTTTTTAAGTAATTAAATTATTTTAGGAGATTTATCTCTAACTTGACAAGGAGAACTAAGATGTTAAGCTTGTTGAAGCTTAAACAGGTTGAGGAGTTCAAATGGGAGCAATGTCATCAAGAGGCTTTTGATAAAATCAAAGGATATCTGGCTAAGCTTTTTGTATTAATGCCTTTACAAGATAGAATCCCACTCAAGTTGTACCTTTTTGTCATGAATGAATTTATAACGTGTCTATTGGCACAAACCAATTCAGCTGGATATGAGCAGGCTATGTACTACTTGAATAGGCTCCTAAAACTTATAGAGGTAAAATACTCTCCAATTAAAAAGTTGTGTTTAGCTATCTATTTAGTTTACACCAAGTTGAGACATTATCTGATTAAGTCAAGGGTATACTATCTCAAACTGATATGATGAAGTACATACTAAATAGACCTTTGATCACCGAGAGAATTGGTAAGGGGTCTCTTAAATTAATTGAGTTTACACTAAACTAGTTTCCTAAAAAATCTATGAAAAATAGGCATTAGTATATTTTCTAGTAGACCACCCCTCCTTGGAGATAGGAGTCGAGAAAGAACTAGATCTATAAGTATATGGGATAGAGAAACAACCTTAGATCCTTAATTTTAATGGTTCCAATACAGAGAAATCAACAAAAATTAGAGTGATGATCACATCTCTAATAAGAGCCAAAACAACTTTATCTTTCAATTTGGCCTTTGAAACACTAACAACCAGACTAAATATGAAGCCTTGGTGATTGTCTTAGAGATCATACAGGAATTGGGAACTAAGGACGTAATGGTGATTATGGACTCATAAATGGACCTGAAACAGTTGATAGGAGAGTTAAAGTGTAACAACATTTTACTAGCACCCTATTATACTACTGCATTCCTTTAATGACGTCTTATTCCTACACGTCCTTAGAAAGGCTAATTGGGAAGCTGATAAGCTAGCTCAAATAACTTTAGGGATAAGGAAGAACAATGAGCTCACCTATAAGTTTATTATCGTAGAGAAAAAGAATCACCCTTCTATTATATAAAAAGACATTGACATGAAGTCTTTTAATGTTGAGGCACCACTAGGGAATGATTAGAGAATGAAGCTCCAATAGTACCTAGTTACTTAAGTACCAAGGTGCTATACAAGTGGCATTAAAGAAGATCGATGGAGAGCTTGAGGAACCAAACATGTGTGTTTGATTTGCATCTAAGATCAAAACCCAAAGTGTGCAGGTTTGGTACTCCAAGCTAAGAAAGAACAAAACATCAATGGCTAATATTGATGTTGATGGATAAGGCTCGTCAAGAAGAAATAACCAGAGGTGGGAATTCATTTATTGATGTTGGTGTGAGAAGAAGAAAATCCCAACTCAGACATCTGGATATGACACACAATGAAGCCAAGAATCTCAGCTTTGATGGAGTTATTGTATGAGAAGGAAAGGACACTAGTAGTTAGGGTTGGTACGGGTGGTGATGTTAGTGTAAGGAAGGTTGATTGGTTCAACTTAGATAGGTTTTGTGCATTGGGCATTTCACGTAAAGGAGAAGAATGTGATGGTGATGAGGGAGAGAGGAAGAAGTTTTGGGATTTTTTTAGTGTTATGGGTTTGTGAGAAAAAAAAGGGTATTTGTGTAGGTAGTTGAGTTTTAAGAGAGAGATTTGGTTACAAAGGAAAAAGAAGATGGATTATGGGATGAAGATTGAGATTAGTTCTTTTGATTTGAATTTTGAACAATAGGGACCCCATAGAGATTGGGAATGATTTTTGAATGAGAATTATCTTGAGCGATTATAGTTGGAGTTGGTAGAGAAAATTTAAAAGGATGTTTGGATAATGGGATTTAAAAAGGATTTTGAACTTAGGAACTTAGGGATTAAATTGAAGGTGGAAGAGAGAAAGAAGTGGGTTTCAAAGATAAGGAAGAAGAAGATGATGGGTTGGGAAATTGAAATTTTAATTTTTTGCCTAGTTTTTTCAATTCTCACTTGAATTTTTCTTTCCTACATATTTCTTCTTGATTTTTCCAATACTTATCAACATTGTCATTCTTTTCACCCTTGGCTTGAATTTCTTTGGTGCCATGGTAGGGAAATTTTGAGAGGGAAGATGAGTTTGCATCTAAATAAACCTCTGCATGGGCTAGGCTATTTAGATGTAGGGAGGTATTGTTTGCACCCAAAATATTTTGAGACTAATCCAATAGTTTTGTATGGCCCATTTAAATAAGTAATTTTTATTTAATGAAAGTTAAATAAAGATTATTATTTGGAGTGAGGATAAAGCCAAACAAGTAATTTACAGTTACAGAGCAACATGGAAAATAGTTATGTAAAAGTGGCTAAAAGATAAGAAGTAGTGGACAACATGGAGCACCAAGCAAGAAGAATGTATAATCATGTTTGCATACATGTTACTCCTTAAAGCTTTATAAAAGGAGGGTATTGATCATATCAAAGGACACAAATCCAATCTCACAAACAAGTCAATTCTCAATAACCCAATAACAAAGTCAATTAGTCTTTCAATTACAAAAATTCTGTCAATTTTTTTTTATAGCATTTTGCTCTGCAAATCAATCTTGTTCATTATTCTCATTCAATATGTCAAGCATTCAAAACAAACAATCTCTTTGAATTTTCAAGCATTGTCTCTTTAAATTTATTGCAATCAATCATTGTTTTTCAATTCACAATCAAGTCTTTGATTTCCAAAAGAATCTAAGCAAACTATAGTATGGGAGCTTGGAGATCCATAGTTTGTTTTGATCTAGAAGTTAGGAAAGCACATTCAATTCTAATGGTTCATGTACCTCACACACATGGCCTGCATGGTTCTCAAAAAATTTATATATATATATATATATATATATATATATATATATATATATATATATATATATATATATATATATATATATAAAATAAAGAAATATATAAAATTTTGAATATATACAGAGA
>CATIWR010153690.1:0-71821 GCA_949677035.1 Omphalea diandra
TTCAAATGGATGTGAAAAGTGCTTTTTTGAATGGCATCATAGAGGAGGAAGTCTATGTTGAACAACCTCCTGGTTTTGAGTCTCATTATTTTCCAAACCATGTTTTCAAATTGAACAAAGCCTTATATGGATTGAAACAAGCTCTAAGAGCTTAGTATGAAAGGCTTAGTTCATTTCTCTTGAAAAATGATTTTAATAAAGGGAAAGAGGACACCACACTTTTTGTCAAAAAACACAAACATGATACATTAATCATTTAAATCTATGTTGATGATACTATCTTTGATGCTATTAATGAATCTCTTTGTAAGGATTTTGCTAAGCGTATGGCTAGGGAGTTTGAAATGAGCATGATAGGAGGGCTCAAATTCTTTCTCAATCTACAAATCAAGCAATCTAAGGAAGGGATCTTCATCAACCAAGCTAAATATACAAAGAAAATGCTAAAGAAATTCGAAATGGATGGTTGCAAAGTAGCTAAAACTCTAATGAGCAGTACCATCAAACTAGATAAGGATGAATCAGGTTAAGAAGTAGATGAAAAGAGATATCGAGGTATGATCATATCTCTACTCTATCTTACCGCTTCAAGCCTGGATATCATGTTTAGTGTTTACATGTGTGCTAGTTTCAATCCTCCCCTAGAGAATCTCATTTGAATGCTATTAAAAGGATCTTTAAGAATTTGCATGGCACAATACACTTAGAGTTATGATATCCTAAGGATTCTTCATTTAGTCTCATAGGGTATTTGGATGAGAATTATGTGGGTAGCTTGCTAGATAGAAAAAGCACTTTTGGGACTTGCCAATTGATAGTTGAATGCCTAGTTTCGTGGTTTAGTAAAAAGCAAGAATCGATTGCCTTATCTATCACAGAAGCCTAGTATGTGGCGGCAAGTTGTTGTTGCACCTAAGTTCTTTGGATGAAACAACAATTGAAGGATTTTGGCAAAGTAGTTGATCACATTCCTATCAAATGTGATAACACAAGTGTTATTAATCTTTCTAGAAATCCCATTCAACACTCTAGGAGTAAGCATATAGATATTAGACATCATTTTCTTAGAGATCATATGCAAAAGAGTGATGTTGTGTTAGAATTTATTGACACAAATCATCAACTTACAGATATTTTCACTAAACCTCTAAATGAAGAAAGGATGAACTTCATTAAGAGAGAATTGGGAATGCTTGATGGAAGTTCCCTAAAGCGAAAATTTTGATCCTATGATTGATTGTTATGTATGTTATGCATGAGTGATGATTGAATGAACAAGTTTATTATTTATTTCTAGTGGATCACATATTTTCAAAATTTTCACATACTTATCCTTGCTGACTTATAATTTGTGGTCGCTATTTCTTCTTCATGATCGCAAATTACAAGTCAACTTTACTCGGCTATCAAATTTCAATTTGCAGTAGTGAAAATTGCTCTCCACTGCGAATTTTGGTCAATTTTTTAAAAATATGAATGTTGACGTGCCTTTTTCTAAGAAAAATTTGTTCGTTACTCATATTTTCCAGAATTTGCGGTCGCGACTTTTGGTTTCGCGGACGCGAATTAGAGTAACCGCCTAAGTAATTAGTGATTTGATTGCCAACCATTTTCTCTCTTCATTTAATTCATTTTTAGTCGTTTATGACTGTTTTTGCACCCCTTCAAGCCTATAAATACCCCCTTCAACAGTGTTTTTCTCACTTCACTTCCAAACACTTCTTCTCTCTCAAAATATCTCTCAAGCTTTCTTCTTCTTTCTTGTTATGTCTCTCAAGAAATTCTCTAAGGCTGACAAAAGCAAGGCAATGGTTGAGCCCTCTACACCTCCTGCCCTCCATCTCATGAAGGGAATCACTAAGAAGGAAAAAGAGAGATTCAAGGTGAACTCCTTCAAAGTAATTCTCCCGAACAAAATTCCATAAACTTTCATGTTGGAGACATTGGGCATTAATGTGGAGATTCACGCATTTCTCTCCAATTTGGGCTGGAATGAATTCATCTTTCGAGATGAACCACGATACGAGGAGGTTGTACGCGAGTTCATGTGCACCGTGCAACTAAGCTGAAAATCCGATTCAAGAGCCAGCCAAATCGAGTTGGTGTTTCGGGCCTTCGACGACCCCTTCTACATCACCTTCGACCAATTATCCTCCCTTTTCAACCTACAAGTTGGAAAACACACCCCATTCATCATCTCTGCACTCGACATCATCTACTTCGAATTTTGGTCGGAGATATCCATTAAAACAAAACAAGACCCCCGCTCCTTCTTATCCAAACACATCCTACCCCTATGGACCCTTCATCGCATCATCACCTTCTTCATCAATGCAAGAGGTGATGGTAATGAGAAGGTTTCACAAAAGGACTTGGCATTCTCATTTTCCTTGTCAGGAACCAACCTATCCAAATCGATTGTTACCTTGTGGATCAATTGATCCACATGAGTATAAAACCCAAAAGCCAGTTTCTCTTACCCTCTCACATAATAGTCATCTATTGCTTTGTTGGAGCACTTGATGAGGAGAAAGAGAAATTCCTCACCAAGAAGCTCCTTCCCTCTCAAAACTTCCTCAACCTAACCTATCTCATCAAAGCCAAGGCAATCCATCTGGACACATACATCTACACCCTTGGCGCCATCGGTGCAAAGAAGATGGAAACCTTTCAAGCTTCCAAGCGAAAGAGGCTTCAAATCAAAGAAGGCAACATTTAAGTCCCTCCTCCTCAACCGAAACCAAAGTCTAAGTTATCCCTTGTCACCATTGATTGTAAGTTGGACAAGCTTAAGAGGATGATGAAGAAAAGGTTCCTCTTCCTTTCACATCTTCACAGTGATATGGTGCATCTCCAAGAGAAACTTGGAGTTCCTCCTTGCCATCTTTGGACTTCACCAAATTTGAAGATACGCAAGATGGAGATGGCAATGAAGACGATGTAGAAGATGGAGACGAAGTCGAGGGAGAACAATAAGCGCCAGATACACCATCTTCCAAAGATGATTCTCCACTACTTTAGATTAGGGATCTTTTGTATTTGTTTTTCACTTTCCTTATATTTTTTTTTTACAAATCTTGTGATCCCACTGTTATGAATATATAAATAAAACTTGTTTCTTTGCAAACATTGTTATCTTATGTGATTGATGTTTATTCTTTTATCCATTGCATTATGTTTACTCCTTATGAATTCTTATGCATGAATTTTTTTTTTCCTTATATACCCTTTTTTTGTCTTGCCAAAGGGGGAGAGATTGTGAAAGGGAGAAAATAATAAAATAACTTGAGAATAAATATAGCGTAAGTTGAGGGGGAACAATATACTTATTGTTTTATTAGCTTCACCTTTGATTGAATGAATGATATACTTAGTAAATTTTGTCATAAGCATTCATTGAATCATATTACAACCCAACTTCACTTTCCTGCTTCTTTTACACTTAATGATCAATCTAAGTTGTCAAAATCAAAAAGAGGGAGATTATTAGACTAGGGCAGTTAACCCTAAGTCTTAGGCCTATTTTGATCTTGACAAAGGGGATTGATCATTTTTAATATTTTGATTTAGTGTTGTTTTGCAGTTTTTATGTAAGTCTTTAAGTTAGAAGTTGGATAGAAATCTTAATCTTCAAAGAAAGTGAAGTAACTTCTAAATCGTGATCACAATCTAAGATTTGCGACCACGATCCATTAGAAGACTTGCTAGAAGATCAGACAGATGAAATCACAGAATCATTCTCGGTCGCGATTCATCCAAAGGAAAAACTCTAAAAGTGACAGACAAATTCATGATGTAAAGCTTGCCTTAGTCGCGACCATGAAATTCAAAGTAACTCAAGATGCAATTAAATCTACAATCACAGTTTGACAAGTGTCCCAGGTAACCATTAGAAGTCAAAAATCGTAATGGGAACTTGTTGGTAGCGACTGCAAACCCAAAAGAAGAAGATGAACACTTTTGGCAGAGGAATTCGCGTTCAGAGTCACGTCTTGTACAAAATAAATTTGCAACCACTACTTTTGAGAGCAGGTGAAAGGCAACAGCTATATTTTTCTAGTAAACTAATCAGAAGCTACCATGTGGACTAACCGTTAGACACAAATGGGGTTTTTCTTATGAAATTTGGAATTCGAGACAGCTAATAAATAATAGCGATCACAAATCAAGACTATCAAACATTTAATGCAAAAATCTATTTAGCACACTTTGATGATTTTGTACTAATTTTATTGCAATGTCTCTTTGGTGGATAGAGGCTATAAATACCTCACCAAACAAATATAAATGCAAGAGAATTAATAACTTTGTACCCAAACTCTTGCAATTTTGCTACTCACTCTTTTATATTCTTTAAGTCATTGTTGGGTGTGAGCATAAACACCAAGTGTAATAGGTTATAGTGTGAGCCTGTTAAAACACTAAGAGAGGTTGTTGTATGAGCCTATTAAAACACAAGTTGTAAAGGTTGTTGTGTAAGCCTAAAAACACAAGTGTATAGGTTGTCGTCTGAGCCTTCAAAACACAAGTGTAAAAGTTTGGTGTAAGCTTCAAAACACCTTTGAAAGATAATGGAATGCCCAATTTTGAAGAATTGGGGAGTGGACGTAGGATCGATTATACCTGAACCACTATAAATCTTGTGTTTCCTCTCATCTCATTTCTCCTCTCTCTTTCCAATTTAAATTTTTATACACCAATTCAACCCCCCCCCCCCCCCTCCTTCTTGGTGCTTAGGGCCAACAGTTGTGTCTTGGGGTCATATGTTCTCCAAATATTCTCCCCATAGCATTCATAATAATCTCCCCTTTTAATGTTCATCAAGTCTGTTCAAATCATCCAAAAACACTAAAATACAAATATCAAAACTTTTCTTAGCTTTGTTATAGTTTTGTTATCCTTTAAAACAATAGTTTTATTATCATTCAAAACACATCATTCAAAGTAGAGAAGTGAGTCTAATGCCTTAGGGTTACATATTCTCTAAATATTCTTCCTTTAGCATTCACAATATTTAGATGCCTTAGAGAGGATGAAAGATCTTCTAAGTAAGTTGGTTGGGAAAGTTTGCATTTACATGAATCCTATCTTATAAAAGACTCAATCTTGAGTTCTTTTCTACACTACACTTTGAAAATGAGCATGAGACATCCATTGTATTTAGACTCTTTGGTAATCAATACACCATTGATCAAACCATAATGAGAGATGAATTAACTTTTCTAAAGGAGGTATAAGTGATCATCCTAATAACTTTAGTGCTAGAGCATTTGGGCATTAAATAAATATGTTTGATGATACTCCATAAGTTCATGGCTTATGCTATCTTTAGGAAGTTAGAAGCAACAAAAGTCTCTAAACAAGAGATTTTTCTCATGTTGTATGTTCACAATAAACTTAAAGTCTCAACTACTAAATTCATTTTTCAACAATTGGAGGGATTATTGAAGCATCCTAGGCAAGTAATAGAATTGGGGCATATAGTCATAAGATTAGCTATGCATTTGTGTGGCTTTGATCCTAGCCAAATAGATGAAGAAAATGTGTCTATCATGGGGACTTTAGATCTCACTACATTGGAAAGAAGGGGGATTGTGACAAGTAATTTTCGAGGACATAAATTCATTAGACCAAAGAATCTAGAACAAGAAGAAGAGGAAGTTCAAGACTAAAGAGGAGGAGGAAGAGATTCCTATTGTTCCACCTCTCAATACTCTTCCATAAGAAGAAGGAATTAGTGCAACTTAAGAAGGGCCATGGAACTTAGTTCTTTAAAGGCTAGACACCATGGATGAGAGATTAGCCACAATGGAAAGTTTGCAAAAGCATTTAGATTACAAGATTCAACAATGCTTTGCTAGAGCTAACATCTATTTGCCTTCTCCACTGAATACTCCATGATGCACTTGAATACTCCATGATGCACTGTGTTATGAAATTGTCTCTGGTTTTTACTCTTATTGAGGTTAGGTTATGTGTGATGTTCTAGGCTTGTTTTCTTATTACTAAGTTTTTGCTCTAATGTAGTAAGGTGCTCATGGACCTCATTGTTATATGTTTCTACTTTGTAAACATAATGTATGGCAGAAAAAAATAGTGGAATTTGCTTTTGCATGATTTATTTAGTTGGTTTCTATTTGTTTTTATTTCACTTGAATGCTTGATTTTTCTTATTTTCTTAAGTGACCGCAAGAATATAGGCTACAAGAAAGAAGAATGTTTGGCTGCAATCAGCCTATCACTAATATTGAAAGGGGAGTATTTCTTTCTATACTACCTCTTTTATCTTTTGTGCTTTAGAATACATGTCATTGAGAATAATGACATATTTAAGTATGAGGGAAGGATTGAGATTAAGCTTAGACCTATATTGTGCTTGCACCTATGTACAAAGCTTAAATAGACCAAAAAATTTTAAAATTTTTGTAAAGGATGTGTAGCTTAGCTAAGCTTTATTTAGTAACCACTATGAGTAGCTCTAAAAGAGATATCATTCTAAGGATGAATTTGAGATAAATGAATTTTAAGTTAGTTGCTAATTTGAGGAGTATAACTTATGAATTTAGGATAGTTAGAATGCAACGAGGCTATGTTTTGCATCTATGTTGAAATAATCAACTTGGCTAGCTATGAATAAATATAATTACATGAGCTTAAATGGAAACAAAATTCTATCATGCTTTATTAATTTAGGAATTATCAAAATAAATTCAAAAGAAAAACAAATAATTACTCTGTTATTTTTAGGATGCTTAGTAACTAGCTTCTCCATGACCAATGTTGATTTTGCGTAAAATGGAAAACTAGAAGTATGAATATGCAAAGCATTCAAATGCAGTTATATGTTGAGTAACCATCTACTTTTATCACTATTGTTTGTATTTACGTAAAAAAATGTACTAACTCTTCGAAAAAGAAAAGAAAATGAAAAATAGTGTGCTTAAAGGAAGAAAAGATACACCCTAATGATCTCATGTGCTTAAAGCTATTCTTATTGCACTAATTGATGAAGACAAGAGTGATCCAACTTGTTTTGCCTTATGATTATATTTATTAATAGTCTAGTTAGATGTGTTGTTAAGATATATATGTAAAATATGCCTTTGTTGTTTCTAATTATTCATGAATAAATGATCTTATTTTTCAAAGTAGTAATCTAACTTAAGTTCATTTGATTGAATGAATTCTCGGTTAGTGTATCTTTTATAGTACTTAAGTGATTATTGTTGTAAACATGATAAGGCTATACATGTTTTGTAAAGATTATGAAATTTTAGGGGATTATTTATTCTCTGTTACTTGAGGACAAGTAATGATTCAAGTGTGGGGGTATTTGTTAGGCTTAATTTGTGCATAGATATTTGGTATGATTTAGGCTTAAATTGACATTAATCCATATTTAAATTAAGTTATTTTGAGTTAATTTACGTTATTCCTCACATTTGGATGTTTGTAGGTGTTTTAGCGAGTTTGGAGCTAATTAGAACCAAACTGGTCATGAATAGTAATTTTAGGGACCAAGTTGAAAATTTAGACATATGAGGGAAGAAGTGTGTTGTTACACTCATTACTCTAGTTGCGGGTCATCACTTAGGCAATCCATAGCATATGTTTTAACCTATATTTTAGTGTTTTTGGAAATTATAAAAGGCCAACACTTAAGGTTTTTAAAGAAGAGGTTGCAAAGGGGCAGAAAGAAGAGTTTTTTGAGAAAAGAAAATGAGAGGATACATGCTTAAAATGAGATCAAGTGCAAGAGTTTAAAGCTTCATTATATTCAAAAAAGATGAATAAGAGAAGATCTATAAAGACCATTGACAGATTTCACTTTTCCTCTTCTTATTTCTTATTTCCATTATTAAGATGATGTTTTTGCTTTTGAATTTGGTTATTTTATTAGTATGTTAGGCTAGATCCTTGATTTAGGACCTTGATGTAGCCATAGATAATGATTGATTGATTTATGATTTCAATGAATATGTTAGGATTTTGTTCTCTTACAAGTAAATAATTCTTGATCTTAATGTTTGTAATTGCTTGATCACCAATTACATAATTTATGTTTTATTTATAGATCGAGAGATCATAAATTAAAGTATACCTAAAATCATTTCCTTTATGTTAATTGACGAGTTGAGATGCCCACTTAACCTATTGCTATCACTTAAAGGATAGCTTAAGTTGTTAAAGTAATGCATTCCTAGTTCACATCGAGAAATAGATTTGGAGGAATAGTTACATATTAGATGACATCTCGAGAGAGAGCCTTAATAACTAGAGAGTCAATCGATAATTGCATGCCTTAATCAACATATCATTGAATTAATGACTTCGTGATTTTTAATTAATAAGATCAAGTGTCCTAGGTGTTTTATTCATAAGGTTTTCTTTCTTACTTGTTTTTATCTTTTTAACCATTCAATTACTAGTTATGTTTATTTTCTTTGAATTATTAGTTTAGACATTATTTTCAATCTTTGGTTTCTAAATAAAAATAAGATCATTATATTCTAGTACTTATAACCCTTATCTCTATGAATGATATTCACACATACTCTTGTAACACTGTATTACTTTGATCACCATCCTCTTTGTATTACTTTGATCACCATCCTCTTATGTTTAATTATATTGTGGTCTTATAAATAATTTCAAAGAAATTCAATAGTCAGAAATTTGTACTAATTAATTGATTTGGAACCACTTTGTTGGATTTGATTAGATATTAGATCTATGGATCAAAGAAATGAAGTGATGGTAAGTCTGAGACAAGACTTTGGAAAAGTTCTTAAGAGTGTTTACCAGTATAACCTGATGTTGAACCCCAAGAAATGTCTGTTCAGGGTCACGCCCGATAAATTTCTGGGACATATAGTTAGCGAAAAAGGCATTGAAATGGATCCAACTAAGATAAAGACCATTTAAGATATGTCAGCTCCTAAGACAGAAAATGAAATTTAAGGTTTCCTAGGCAACCTCTAGTACATCTACAAATTCATAGCTAGACTTACTCCTATTTGCAAACCAATGTTTAAGTTGTTAAAGAAAGGCCAACCAGTGAAGTGGAATGAGAAGTGTCAAAAGGCTTTTAAGGAATAAAAGAAAACCAACCCATTAATGTCGAAACCCCAAAGCCAAGAAGGCCATTGAGCTTATGCCTAATAGTAGAAAAGAGTTATATAGGGGCGATGTTGGCTCAAGAAGATGAAATGTAAAGCGAGCAAGCCATATACTATCTTAGCAAGAAACTGCTTCCCTATAATGAGAAGTATAATTAGATATAAAAGATGTGTCTAACATTAGTTTGGGCTATAAAAAATTGAGGCACTATTTTCAATCATACTCTATTGAGGTGGTTCAAATTTCAATATAATCATGTACCTGCACAAGGGCCCTTCCTTAATTGGAAAATTGGCAAAGTGGTTAATACTATTGACAAAATTTGATATCAAGTAAGTGACTAAAAAGGTGATCAAGGATCAAACAGTTGTCAAATATTTGGCCTAGCAGCCTCTCAAAAACGAAAGAGTCAAACCTTTCTAGTTCTCGAATGAAGTATTAAAAGCTATTGAGCCCTAAGGTTAGAGGACGTATTTCGATAGAGCAGTGAACAAGAAAGAAGAGGGTGTGGGCATAATTTTGTTATCATCAGAGGGAGAGCTCTTCCCTATACCTAAGAAGGTTAATTTCAAAGTGACTAATAACATGGCTAAGTATGAAGCTTGTACGTTTGGGTAGAGTCTTTAATGCAGATAAGGGTACAAATAATCAAAGTGTTTGGGGACTCATTATTAGTCGTTTCTTAAATAATTGATGAATGAGAGCTAATGGAAGAGCGTCTAAGCCGGTACTTAAAGCATTTGAAAATATTAATGCAAAACATCCAAATGGTTGTATTTCACCATTTGTCATCAGAAGAGAATGTGATGGCGAATGCCTTAGGTATTCTAGTTTCTTTCTAGGATGGACCAAATAAAATGCCCATAAAGCCATTGCTCATAGTTAGATTTGAGAAGTTGTGATATGTTAATAAAAAGGTGATATAAGTGATAATAAGAAATCATTTGTGGTTTTATGAGGTGCAAACATACTTAGAGGAGAGAGAATCCTCTAATGGGGTTGAAAGGAAGGATAGGAATGTGATTTAAAGACTAACATCATCCCTAGTCTATGAAAACATGGTCTATAAGCGAATGTCAGACAGAGTTTATTTAAGACGTTGATAGAAAAAGAAGTAAGATAATGGAAGAGGTACACACAGGTGGTATGTGGTCCTCACATGAATCGTAAGGCTCTGGCATGGAAGATCTTAAGGATGAGTTATTATTGGACCACCATGGAGTAGGATTACATTCAAATGGCCTGCAATTGTGACAATTGTCACAAGTGTTAACTTTATAGCAATGTTAATCATATGCTAATAGAACTAAAGAATTTGACTTGACCCTGACTATTCACAGCTTGAGGTATTGATGTGATTAGGAAAATTAGACTAGCTGCTACAAGGGGGCATAAATATATCATGGTAGTAGTGGACTATTTCTTGAAATGAGTGGAAGTGCAGTCCTTCAGTAAACTAGGAGCAAAACAAATGGATTGATTCATAGAAAAGTATTTCATTTATTGGTATGGCGTGCCACACCACATCGTGATAGATAATGGAGTGCATTTCATGCACAGGTTTGGCTGGTCTTAAAGAAGTATAAAGTAATCCACCATAAGTCATCACCTTATAGACCACAAGCTAATGGGGTAGTTGAGATAACTAATAAAAATGTCAAAAATATCCTTGCCAAAATGATAGAGACTTACAAAGATTAGTTTGAGAAGTTGCCTTGTACATTATGGGGGTATTGAACCATGACAAGAACATCGACAGGAACAACACCATACTCCTTGGTATATAGGATAGAGGCAGTGTTGCTAATTAAATTGAGATGAAGTCCCTATAGGTATTGGCTGAGATAAAAATTCCTAAGTATCAATGGGTGAAAGCATATTCAAATAGTTTGTCATATTAAATGAGAATAGGTTGAATGATATTTATCACATTCAACTTTATTAGGATAGAATGGTATGCACTTTTAACAAAAAAGTTAAGGCAAACACGATAAGGATGAATGATTTAGTGTTCAAAGCAATTCAACCATAACCTCACAACCCCTGAGGAAAGTTCAGACCAAACTGAGAAGGTCCCTACATGGTCAGGCAAATTTACTCAGGTGATGTTGTGAAATGTCAAACATGGATGGGAATGAATTCTCTAAACTTGTAAACCTAGATAGGTTGAAGAAGTACTTCATGTAAGGTGGTGAGAAAAAAAAAAGAACCTGTTAAGTCTAAAACCCGAAAGTTTGGATAAAAAATAAATGTAAAGGTAAAACAAAAGTTGAGAGAGTGAAATTGACCACTGGGGATACTCATCCAAAGATGAAGAGACATAAAGTAATAGCAGAGCTGGCTAGAATGAAGAGGAAGGGAACAGATGAACAGATGGTATGTAACAAGATAATCAGATGATCTAATGTGTCATTATTAAGTTTAGTGACCATGCATATAATCAATATGTAATATGTAAAAATAAACAAATCCGTGTTGGGCATGATATCAAAAGGAAATGCATTCACATAATAAAAATGACTTTAGTCAAACATGTCTTTAAACTAGACTTAATATAAGAAGTTTTTCATTAAAGATCATTATTTGTCATGGTTAATGTTCTAGTGAGATAAGAAATATCCTAGAACTTTAAATACCATGCAACTAAGCTATATAGTAAACATCATACTCAAGATCGAAAGCTCCAACAGTGAAGAAGTCATAAATATAGCGATCTACCTATATAGCTCCCATTTTATCTAAGAAGCATTGGGCTAAGGGTCCTTTTGTGAAGGAAGGAAGGAAATGAACCTCGCCCTAGGGAGCGTTAAACTGGCGATGTACCCTGGCCAGATTATAGAAAGTGTCAGATGATAAAGTTGGGATGATCACAAGATCTCCATAAGTCAGCATGGTAACTTTCACCAGTCTCAATCACAGGTAAGTCCAGTGAATGTCATAAGTGCTAATATACCACTCAACCTTGATAGTAGCAAGTCTTAACAAATGATGATTCAATTGATGTTATGGGTAATAGAGCATCGTATTCACAGTGGAAGCAGCTAACAAGTCTAATCTCTCCTACAACCATATTTAAGAAAAAGAATAAAAAAATAAAGGCTCGTTACATTGAAAACTTGAAAAGGGTCTAAGCAAAAAATAAGAGGCCTACTGGATTAAAAACTTGCATGGCCAGTCCAAGCAAAAGTTAGGGTAAAAATAAAAAATAAAAAAAATATGCACAAAAGGCTATAGGTGGGGTTCATACCTGAAGTAGCAACAGACTCCTAAAGAAAGAGTTGCTGACCCCAAGGGACACCTTATCCAAGATAACAATGATCCCACCTAGAATTGTCAAGATGAGCCCAACCTCTTCAAGAAGATGCAAAATCTACAGATCTATCTCCATAATCTCTCCGCAACAGGAACACCCTCATCAAAATTGTCACTAAAATATAGGCATGTGTTGCATGAATGTGACCCCTAGTACAGTAAAGAGAGAGAAATAGAGACATAAGAATCTTCTCCTCACCTAAAATGTACTTGGGGGCCTCATCAAATCACAGATTAAATAATTCCATCATCTTTCAAATGTGTGGGAAACCCAGACGTGGCAAAGCAATCCAATCTACAACTATGACATGATAATCAAGAATGGCGCCAAATTCTTCTAACAGGGAGTAGATCTCAGTATCCTCGAAATCGAAAGAAAAGGTAGTGGGATACTATAAATCGCAAGTCGCTAGAAGAAAGTCCAAGTCAAGTCAAACATATAAGAGGTAACGGAGAACCTTTAGGCCCGCCTAAAGGTAGATAGACCAACTTTGGGTTTGGAAAAACCTCACAAATGCTTTAGCCATGATTCAAAAAGTGAAAATGCAAGATTTTAGGGTGGAAATTACAAATGGATATTTATAAAGGAAAGAGAAGATGGTTAACACTTGACAGCTATACGTTGTACCACAAGACTGTGTAGACTGATAAGTTGTCTATACAGACAATAAATAGCCTATACAGACAACCAAATAGTTTGTATATACCACTTATTTTGTACATTTTTTCGTAGAGTCTCCTTTGCATTTTGAGCTTACGAATTGCACTATATATATTATGAAAGGCAAGTATATGAGCAAACGAGTTAAAAGATTACATTCAAAGAAATAATCTAGGGATAGGATTGAAAACGATGCATATATATATGTGTGTGTGTGTGTGTGTGTGTGTGTGTGTGTATATATGTATATGTGTATGTGTATACACATATACATACCCACACACACACACACACACACACACACACACAGATATATATATATATATATATATATATATATATATATATATATATATATATATATATGTACACACACATATACACATATACATATATATATATATATGTACACACACATATACATATACATATATATATGTATATGTATGTATATATATATGTTAAGATCAAACGCTTACCACTACACCAAAAGCTAGAGCTGTTAGCAAAAGCACAACTTTATTTCCTTATACTTACATAGCAGCTAGTACCATATTTCAAATGCATATCGACAGCAAGATGTTGGACTTGGCCCTCCAGTCCTCCACCCAACAATCGTCCCAGCACTTGCCATCCTTCCATTGCAGCAACATGCCTTTTGGGGAATTCAAACCCTGTGACCTGCTCTGATACTAATTGTTATCCCTTGTTGCCCTAGGAGGGAGGTTGAATATGGCAATTGGCAAGCACTTAAAAATAAAAACTAAATGCAAAAATGTTTGAAGAATTAAAATAGAAGATTTATAGAGGTTCGACACAACTTGTCTACGTTCTCTCCTTTAGTATTCCCACTATATTTTTCACTAGCTAGATAGCTTAAGGTGCTATCAATAACCTTTACAACTATAGTTTTCGGACACTACCAAGCCGTTATAAGTGAACTTACGATTACTACTTAAAAACTTATCTCAAAGTAATTTTTAGGCACAACCTTAAACATTTCACCAAGTATGGTTTTTAAGATCTCATAACCAATGATTCAAAATATAACTTTAAAGGTAATGATAACTCCCTCACTTAACCAATAAAACACTTTGAAGTATAATCACAAAGCATGTTTGATCTTGTTAAAAGTATTAAGAGAATATTTAGAAAGTTTATTTATCAAACTCTGTTTTAAAGATAACACTTATAAGCTTTGAACAATGAACTTCTCTTTATTGCTCAGTCACTCTAGGTTCACCCTTTTGATTTGAAAATAGCTTTCACAATAGAAGGCTCACTTAATGGAACAATTCTCTCTTTGTTTTTGTTGAGAGTGGGCTTTTTTATAGGTTGAAATAAAGAACTAGTTGTTAGAAAGAAAGCTACCACTTCATATTATAGATAAAGACAATCAACGCCTATTGTTGAGTCATCAACCATAATTGATTTCATGAAAGTGGGTTGTTGTCAATCAAAATATAACTTCAATGGTCATTGGTACTAATGAAATACCCATTGGGACTAGCTATTAGAGAGAAGTTTGTCTCAATGCTCTTCCTTTAAATTTCTCATTTGTTTATATAACTAACTTCAATGGTTGTTGGATATTCTCAATGCATGTTGGGCTTTAATATCAATCTCTGTTGAAGTATGAACAATGCTTATTATAGATTTCTAGAAAGGTGTGAACTTTATACTCTATTTTCTAAGATCTTCAACAGTACTTCAATATCTGTTATTAAACTTTCAAAGCCCATTAGACATCCTCAATGCTTATTGCATTATTGAGTGTACCTCATTAGAGGATCCATAAACTTTAGCTCAATCCAGGGAGTTGTTCCTATTCCCATTGGTAAGATCTAATGCCTATTTCAAGATCTTGAGAGTTTTGCTTAATTTAAGTCACTTGGTCTAACACCTATTGTAAAAATGCAATGCTTATTATAAGTTCAAGAACAATGCCTATTGCAAAATTACAACGCCCGTTACTAAGTTCAATATGTATAACTCATATGTTTGAGTTATCCAATGCCTATTGTAATAGAGGACAACATCTGTTGTGAGATCTAGAAGACTTTGTTCATGCTAATGTGACTCCAATGCCTGTTGAGTTCCTTCAATACTCATTGCCAATCACAACGCCTGTTGGATAATGGCAACACCTATTGGACTGTTAAGCTTAGTTTGTTTGATCTTTACTCTCTTAATACTTTGAGTCTTTCTCCAATCATCATAGTTCAACGGATTTATGTGCTTATAATAATTAACAAAATAACTTGGACAAAGGTTAGCTCTTAAATATGTTTGTGATCATCAAAAGAACACTTGGAACCTAAAGGTTTAACATTCTCCTCCTTTTTTATGATGACAAATAATCTATCAAAGTCACTCAATCTTATAAAAATAATCAATGTACAACATATAAAGTGATCAATTACTAACTCCCCCTTAAGCATATCATTTGTCCAAACTCCCCCGACAACATGGATTTCTTCCCCTTTGTCATTATCAAAAAAGAATCATACATCAATAGTAAGAAAATATATAGCACATAGAAAAAAAAAATATAGACAATGTTGTCCAATACATCAACTATTTTCGAAAATAAAGAAAAAAATAAAAAAATAAAACAAACTATGCATCATAAGGAGGTGAGAATTTAGAAGGTGAGATGGGTTTTGGCTTTAAGGACTATAAGGATTCTTTAGACTCTTTAGGGTCATTTGTTGCATCTGGTTCCTTGGAGGGAGGATCTTTAGGATCTTAACTCATTTCAAGTGGAACCTCTTGCTGCTTTTGAGTACTTAGACTTTCTGGTTATAGATTCAACCCTTTTACTATCCAATCTAGTGTTTGGTTGATGTCTTTCATCTGTCTTTGAAGTTTTGAACCTTCTAGTATAAATAGGTAGTAGAGGACTCAACTCTTCTTACTGCAACAGTAAAGACTTCTAGTTGTTCAAGCACCGTCTGCTTTGTTGGCCCTCGTGCACCAAGAATGGGGGTTGAATTGATAGGAAATTGAATGATATTGGAGGGAAGGTTAGGAGTTAAGAGAATTGAGAAGAAGTAGAGGCAATGAAAATAAGATATTTATAGTGGTTCAGGTGTTAACAAACCCTATGTCTATTCTTTAATTCTTCACAATTAGGTATTTCACTAAACTAAGATTGGTGTTTCCAAGCTCACACCTAACATACCTAATTTGTGTTTTATGGTTCACACAAAACCTCACTCAAGTGTTTTAGACAGGCTCACACTTTAACTTTTATAAGAGTTTTGGAAGCTAGGCTAACTCTCAACCTAATTACAAGGTGTTTAATGCTAACACCGAACAATCAAGAATTCACAAAGAATAAGAAGTTATGAAGCAAATTTACAAGAGTTTGGTAATAATAAATGAAATTCTCTTGCATTTACATTTGTTTATAGGCAACATCCACCAAAGAGACGTTACTAACTAACTATGCCTAAATCTCTAAGGTAAGCTAGGTAGATTTTGTATAAATGCCTGTCAAACTGAAGTCACAGCCATTACTAGCATTTCAACAATTTTTCAATTTGCAGTGGGAAGCTTGAAATTACGGCAGAAAACCCCATTTTTTGTCTAACCAAAATTCACTATCGCGATTGATGTCCTTTATAGGCACGACTGAGATTGCAAATTCCCCTGTTTAGTAAAGAGAAAACATTTTCTTTAGTTGTGGTCATGATAGGTGCTTCACCCACGTGAATTTTGATATTCCAACAGTTGCTTTAGACACTTGTCGTGTTGAAGTTGTAGACTTGGTTCCCTTCTTATAACTATGAAATTTGCAATCACGATGTAAGACGCGACCACCACCGTGAATTCCTCTGTTTGACAGTCAAATTCCCCATGGCTAGATCACGACTGAGATTTCCTCCATGAATTCTTCTAGCCTAATCTTCATCCATCCTTGTTGTAAGATTGTGGTCGCAAATTAGAGGCTTCTGACTGTGAATTTTGATGTCTTCCTCCAAATTATGGATTTAATCTTTTATCCAACTTCCAATGAAAAAACTAACTTATATACTGAAAAAAAATTGAACAAAACATTAGTACCTATCAATCTTTATTGTCAAGATCAAAAGAGGCCTTTGACTTAAGTTTGACCAACCTAATCCAACAATCTTCCCTTTTTTTTATTTTGACAACTTAGATTGATTTTACTTAAAAAAAGAGTTACATGAGTGAAGTTAGGATGGTTAATAATTTTAAAACTTGTTAATCAAATAATAAAAGATTTATAAGATTGAAAACAAATTGAAAAAGAATGCTCCTATTGTTATTTACTCCCCCCTCAACTTATACTTCCCTTATGCACATTCTTTTACTACTAACCCCTCTCCCCTTTTGGCAAGATCAAAAAAGGGTAAAGATTAGACATTGAATTAAGATGTATTGGTGTCAAGTGTATGAAGCATAATTGAGATAGAACAAGCATAAAGAACAAATAAGGAAATAATAGCAAGAACCAAATAAGAGCAATCACATAACATATGAAACAATCAATTGCAAAGGATAAAAACAACACTTTTTATTTATTTGAAGCTATAGGATCACAATCTTTATATAAACAAAGAAATAAAGGAAAAATTCTAAAAAACAAGCTAGAATATCAAAGAACTATCATCATCCCTAGAATCATCAATTTCTTCATTTACTTCTCCACCTTGAGCTTCCTCAACCTCTTCATCATCCCCTTTTTTAAGAGTGTCCTCCCAATCCTCAAAATTAGGGAGGTGGCAAGGAGTAGCACCCACTTTCTCCTGAAGATCCACCAAATCATTATAGAGGTGGGAGAGTAGAACAAATCTTCTCTTTATCATCCTCATCATCTTGTCAAGCTTCTTGTTGATTGAGGAGAGAGATATTTTGGCTTTAGGTTTAGGTTGGGGAGGTGGAATGGATTGAGCACCCTCTTCAATAACAAGCCTCTTCCTTTTTAAAGCTTAGGAAGTCTTCAACTTCTTTGCCCCGAAAGCACCTAAGGTATAAGTGTATAAATCATGGAGAATTGCCTTGGCATTAATGAGGTAGGGCAAGTCTAGAAAGTTATGGGATGGCAAAAACTTCTTCGTGAGGAATTTTTCATTTCCTCATTAAGAGTACCCACATAACGGTAGATGGCAATTACATGTGAAGGAAGAAGAAATTGGCTCTTTGGTTTTGTACTCATGTGAACCAATTGATCCACAAGGTAGTGACCAATTTGGATTGGTTTATTTTCAGTCAAGCGAAAAATGAAGGCAAGGTCTTTTTGAGAACCTTCTCGTTACTATCACCCTTTGCATTAACAGAAAAGGTGATGATATGATGAAAGAGTTAGTTGGGTAGGGTTCAGATGTATTTGGCTAAGGAGGTTTTAAGGTTGTGTTTGGTCTCGATAGAAATTTCAAACCAAAATTCTGAGTAGATAATGTTAAGAGTAGAGATAATGAACAAAATGTCATTTCCGACTTAAAGATTGAAAAGATTTTAGAGTTGTTCAAAGGTAATGAAAAAAGGTTCTCCAAAGGCTCTAAATATCAACCCATACTGACATGTTCTTAATTTTACTCTCCGACTCAAGGTTATGGTGCACATGAACTCTCAAACAATCTCCTCGTAACTAGGCTCATCATGGAAAATGAACACATTCTAGCTTAAGTTAGAAAGATAGGCATGGATTTCATCCTTGATGCTAAAAGATTCAAGGAAAAACATGGATGGAATTTTGTTTGGTTATATTATCTTGGAAGAGTTAGCCTTGTACTGATCCTTCACTTCTTTAGTGATCCCTTTCATCATGTGAAAGGCGGGAGGACCAAACGGTTGTGCTACAACTTTGCCTTTTTCTGCTTTTAAGGCTTTCTTGGGGGCCATTGTAGTGAGAGAAAGTTGGAAGAAGATTTAGAGAATAAGAACGAAAAAGGAAAAAGTGATTTAGTAAATGTGAGTTAAAACACTATTTCAAAGGTTTAAATAAGCCAAGAAAGGGTGTAAAAACGGTAATAAATGGTCAAAAATTCATTTAATGAAGGGTTACAAATGGTTAGCAGTCAAATCAATTAAATGCATAGCAGTTACTCAAATTCGCAACCGTGACTAGTAAGTCGTGACCACTAATTATGAAATATCTGAGTAACAGACAAAAAATCCTTAAGAATGGACATGATCAATGGTCAAAACTTTTGAATTTTGAAAAAATTCACAATGGGGATTAAAAGTAGTGACCGCAAATTGATGGTTTGACAAACAGATATAAAGTACCTGTAAAACGCGACTGTGAAGGAGAAGGTAGCAACCGTGAATTACAAGGCAAGAAGAGTAACCAAGAAAGGATAGGATTTAACCTTTAAAGTTGTGATCCATTTAATATATTGATGTTTAATTTATGCAGATTGGCATAAAAAGGCACAATTGCACAAAGAATAAGCAATCCAAAGAAGCATACTACACATTCATCAAATATAACAATCAATCAATCAAGAACAATACACCATATAAAGAATAATCTAAAAGATCCAAATTTCACTTCAAGGAGCTTCCATCAAGTATTCCCAACTCTCTCTAATGAAGTTCATCCTTTCTTCATTAAGAGTTTTAGTGAAAATATTTGCAAGTTGATGATTAGTGTCTATAAATTCCAACACTACATCACTATTTTGGACATGATCTCTAATAAAATGATGCCTACTGTCTATATGTTTGCTCTTAGAGTGTTGGATGGGATTCTTTGAAAGATTTATTGCACTAGTGTTATCACATTTAATGGGAATGTGATTAACAACTTTCCCATAATCCTTTAATTGATGTTTCATCTAAAGAACTTGGGTGCAACAATAACTCGCAGCTACATATTATGCTTTGATGGTAGATAAGGAAACCAAAACTTGCTTCTTACTAAACCAAGACACTAAGCATTCTCTTATGAATTGGAAGTCCTTGAAGTGCTCTTTCTATCTAAAAGACTACCAGCATAATCCTCATCTGAATAACCTATAAGACTAAATGATGAATCCCTAGGATACCATAAACCTTGATACAATGTGCCATGAAGATATTTGAAAATCCTTTTAACAGCATTAAAATGAGATTTTTTATGGCAAGATTGAAATCTAACACACATGTATACACTGAACATTATATTAGGTCTAGAAGTAGTAAGATAGAGTAGAAAACTAATCATACCTCGATATCTCTTCTCATCAACCCACTTACCCGATTCATTAAATTCAATGAAATAGTTATGAATTCAACCAACATATGGATAGTTTAATTAACATCATACATCATTAAAATATTTAGCTATTGAATCTAAAGACTTTAATGGTGACCAATTCAAGCAATAATGATCAAGTATCAACACAACAATGATCATAAATAGATTGAGAATAAAAAGAACCTATTTGAAGCCATTTTAAGGTATTTCCATCAATCATACCAAGTTCTCTTTTGATGAATTGCATCCTTTCATCATAAAGAGGTTTAGTAAAAATATCTACTAATTGATGGTTAGTATCAATAAATTCTAACACAATATCGTCAATATTCACATGATCCCTAAGAAAGTGATGTTTTGTGTCTATATGTTTAGTTATAGAATGTTGAATGGTGTTATCACACTTAATGGCAACTTGATTTACAACCACTTTGTGATCAAAAGGTTGTTGTTTCATCAATAGGATTTGTGCATAACAAAGGTTAGCTACCATATACTTCACTTCTGCAGTTGCAAAAATAACTGAATTTTGCTTTTTGTTACTCTAAGACACTAAGCATTGACCAAGTAATTGACATGTGCCTGAAGTGCTCTTTCTATCGAAGATACACCTAACAAAATCACTATCAAAAAATGCACTCAATTCAAATGAAGAACTCTTAAGATACTAAAGTTAGGAGAACCCACCAGATATTTAAGTATGTGTTTCACAGCATGCAAATGAGACTCTTTAATATTAGATTAATATCTAGCACATAAGCAAACACTGAATATAATGTCAAGTCTAGTGGCTATGAGATAAAGTAAACTATCAATCATACCTCTGTATAGCTTTTGGTCCCCATTCTTACCATGTTCATTCATGCTTAGCTTGATGTTGGTGCTTATTGGTGTTTTACAAGGTTGGTTATTGTCCATGCCAAATCTTTTGATTAGTCCCTTTATATATTTGGCCATGTTCATGCATGCTTAGCTTGATGTTGGTACTTATTGGGGTTTTACAAGGTTTGTTGTTGTCCATGCCAAATCTTTTGATTAGTTCCTTTGTATATTTAGCTTGGTTGATGAAGATTACTTTCATTCCTTACTTGATTTCCAATCTAAGGAATAATTTGAGTTTTCTCATCATACTCATTTCAAACTCACTCTTTATTACTTTAGAGAAATCTTCACACAAGCAAAAATTTGTAGCACCAAATATGATATCATCTATATATATGTACACTAATAATATGTCCTCATTCGTTTTCTTAGAAAAGAGAGTTGTGTCCACCAAACCTTTAGAGAAACCTTCTCTACTAGAAAGTTGCTTAACCTCTTGTACCAAGCTCTTGGAGCTTGCTTTAAGCCATATAGGAATTTGGTGAGCTTGTACACATGATTAGTAAAGCAATGGTTTTCAAAACTATGAGGTTGTTTAAAAAAAAAACTTCCTCTTCAATGTACCTATTTAGAAAAGCCCTCTTAACATCCATTTAATATAGCTTAAAATGCATGTGAGATGCAAATGCAAAAAGAATTCTAATGGCTTCAAGTCTAGTTATAGGTGCAAAGGTTTCATCAAAGTCAATCCCTTCCTCTTAATTAGAACATTTGGCTATAATCGAGCCTTATTCCTAACAATGATTCCATGTTCATTAAGTTCATTTACATAAACCTATTCAGTTATAATAATGGAATGATTATGAGGTCTAGGAACTAAGGTCCACACTTGGTTCTCTCAAATTGATTGAGGTCTTCTTGCATAGTAAGAACCTAATGTTCATCTCTAATGGCCTTATATATGGTCTTAGGCTCAATAAGGGCTATAAAGTAAGATTTGTACTTATAATTCTAAAAGATGATCTAGTAGTTACTCGACTTGATGGATCACAAATGATAAGATCTCTTAGATAATCTTTCTTGAAAATTCAGTCCTTTTTAAGTTAAGTTTGCTCTTCACTAGGAGTAGGAAGAGGTGGATCTTTATTTCCTTCATTCCTCACGTCTTGTGGCTTATCCAAATTCTTTCCTTTTTCTTTAATGTTTAGCTTACTCACAAGACCTATAAAATCATCAACATCTTTTTCTTTTCTTGAAGAAATGGGTCTAATTCATCAAATACAACATCCATTGACTCCTCTACAACAAGTGTTCTTTTGTTAAAAACTCTATACCTTTTGCTAGTAGAAAAGTATCTAAGGAAAATTCCTTCATCAAATTTGAAGTCAAACTTGCTAAAGTTATCTTTAGTGTTTAACATGAAACACTTCCAACCAAAAACTCTAAAATATGCAATCTTAAACTTTCTATTATTCTATATCTCATAAGTAGTTTTCTTTAACAAGTGTCTTACCAAGACTCCATTTAAGATATAGCAGGAAGTGTTTACAATTTCTGCCTAAAAGTACTTAGGAAGATTACACTCATTCAACATGGTTCTAGCCTTTTCTTAAAGAGTTCTATTCTTCCTTTCTACCATACTATTCTTTTATGGTGTTTTAAGACTTGAGAAGTTACGTGAGATACCATACTCATCACAAAAGATATGAAACTTTACATTCTCAAACTCTCCTCTATGGTCACTTTTAATATAAGAGATTTTCAAATCCTTTTGATTTTGATTTCTTTTGACAAAGGTCTTAAAAGCATCAAAACATGAATCCTTATGAGGGAGAAATAATACTCAAGTATATCTAGAGCAATCATCTACTATGACAAATGCATAATGCATGCCTTCCAAACTAGATACTCTAGTGAGGTTGAATAGATCCATGTGAAGTAATTACAATGGACTAGATAAACTTACCTTTTTCCTAGCTTTGAATGAGGATTTAATTTGTTTACCTCTTTGACATGCTTCACAAACTCCTTCCTTTATGAAATTGATTTTGATAGACCTTTAACCAAGTTTCTTCTTTCTAGCTTATTGAAGAGTTTCATGCTAGCATGTCCTAGCCTTAAATGCCATGTTTTACCTTTATCAATTATTGAAACTAAACACTTTGCATTATGGTTAGCAAAAGAGTTTAAATTAATCACATAGATATTATGAACTTTTCTACCAATAAATCAATTTTTGTTATCACTCATTCTTGATACATAACATGCTTGTGGCTGAAACATAACTCTTAGTCCTTTGTCACACAGTTGACTTACACTTAGCAAGTTATGTTTGAGTCCTTCAATAAGCAACACTTTATCAAGGATAGGTGAATCATCATCCTTACCACCTTTACCTATGGCTTTGCCATTGTCTCCAAAAGACACATTTCCAAGACATTTAATCTTTTCCAATTGTGAAAGAACTTCGTAACTCCTATCATGTGCTTTGAACATTCACTGTCAAGATACCACTCTTGTTCACTAATTTGGGACTTCAAGCACATCAGCAAAACAATGAGAGTTGTGTTTAGGTACCCAAACCTTCTTAGGTCTTAGGGGGTTAGCTATTGTCAACTGCTCATCATGCCTTTTAGAATGGTAATAATGGATAATATGGCCATATATATAATACAGTAAAAACAATCACCATTAAAGTGAGCTAGTATCCTAGTTCTATGTGGATCATGTACATAGTGTCTTCTAGACTTGTAACTCCTTTGAGCAATGTACCTAGGAGTACTTCTCAAGTGAGGAATTCTCTTGTGTTGTATGTGTTTATATCTATAATTATGCTAGGTTTTGTGTCTCTACACACTTTGCCTCTTAGGCTTGTATGAATGATTCATATAAGCATAATTTGCTTTAAGAGAAACATGTCTCAATTGTGAGTGAATGTGTTAAGACTTACACTTTATGCCATTTATCTTGGCATTTCCCTTCTTGGGAATTATTGGCATTCTTATGGGGTTAGGAACACTATCTTCCTTAACCTTAACAAAGACTATTTTAGAGGTGGAAAGAGAAGTTGAAGTAGAGGCATTACAGTTTAATCTATACTTGATGGATGAGCTCCTTTGAACCTCAAGTATGGAGTCTAACTTCTCATTTTCTTTAGTGAACTTGTTGAGGCTTATTGCTTAAGGTTCTCAACTGTAAGAGACTTAACCTCCTTAGCTAGAGTTTCTTGACCCTTAGTATAATCATTTAAAGATTTATTCTCTTTTTTAAGAGAGGAGGTACTGGACTTAGGATAAAGGTTAACAAGTTACTTTCTCATCACATTTTCATCAAGTTTGAAATCACTAGTGTTATCCCAACTGGCTTTGTACACATCTTTTCCTTTCTTGAAGGTGTGTTTTTTAGGAGGCAACTTATTTTTCTTGATCTAAGGACAATCTAATTTTATATGTTCTTTCTCATTACATCCATAACAAATGAGTTGACTCTTACTACCTCTCTTCTTGTATCTCCTTACCTTTATATCTTTTTTTATTGAGAGGAACATCTTTTCTTGATTAGTGATCAAGGCAAGATGTTCATCTTCACTATTATCTTCATCATCACTAGAAGAAAAAGATGTTAGCAAATAAGAAGCAGATGGAAATTCAGAACGTACCTCTTTTGCTTTCAATGTCAAGTCTATCTTTCTCATTCCTATGTTTACAGTTTGCTTTTCAAGAGTGATTTCATAAGCCAATAGCTTTCCCATAAGCTCATCAAGTGATAGGACTTAAATATTTACACATGCAAAAGAATTTGAGAAATTTAGTAAAAATGGAGGTAGAATCACCTTAAATGTATCCTAAAAATCCAAAGTGTTCCAATAAGAATCCAAAAGGAAAGGGCTTTTGAAAATGGCTTAAATATTCATCTACAATACCAAAAAAGTCCTTGATGTTCAGAAATATACAAAAAAGACAATACATCATAAAAAAAAATTGAATGAGCACTAGATGGTTCAATGTTCTTCTTCTTTAAAAGATGTCTCCCTTTCCTCCTCTAAGGTGACATACACATTAGAGTCCTCAAGTATCGGTGGTACCATCCTTTCAATCTCAGCTTCAGTAGCTACTAGTCGTTACTCTACATCCTTTAGCTTTTGAATTAGGCACTAAACCGTCTCTTGCAAAATACACGAGGGTTAGGATGAATAGAGTGCAAAGCACACACAAACACGATCATAAACATGCATATATAGTTTGGATCTTTATATTTGTTTTCTTACTAACTTGGACCTCTTAAGTATGTTTTTTCATTGTCCTCTTCAGAGCATCCACCAAGTCAACTAACGCCTCGGTGTGCATGCGAGGAATCTATAATAAAAGTATTATTTTAGTCGACAAATGGCCAAACGTAAATAAAGTATATGAAAACATATGGAAAATAAAAGAATACTTACATAGATGGTTTTAGTTGGCTCGATGTGCAGGCCGACTAAGTGTTGTCAAGGTTATCATCGATCTAGCTAGGGACAAAATGCAGGACTCCACAATGTTTTATGGAATGGGGTCAATCTCCCCCACTACCATCGACTTTTGCCCTTAAACTTTAGGACTATGGGCCCTTATATGACCTCATATAGTAGGTGTGTGCTTTGAAGGCCTTCACTCAGAATAGGCCTTTAGGCCCTTCGACACAAGATCAACCCCTTGTATGCCTTATACCTTAGGAAAGTATAGAGAGTCATCGTAGCTACAGGAATCATCTCTAGAAATGCTCCAGCCATCCAAGTTTGGTACGAAATGCCTTTTGCGACTAATTAGTCACTGGGTATGAACTCAGAGCCAATTTAAGCTTCCTACCTTTTTCGTCGATGACCTAAAACATGTTTGAGGGAGGACGCTAAGGTACAAGCTAAGCATTTAGACCCTCACACCACATGACGCATGTTCCCTAAGATATCACTCACGCAAAGCAAAACCCACTAACAAATGCCATCTGTATGAGTAACCTTCAGCCTCAACCACTTTGAGCTGCCACATACGGGTAGGCTACTCTAGTCTAGACACAGCTACAAAAAGAACAAAAATTCATAGTTTACCATTATAAGTCTATAACAAAGATTAATAAATAACATGGGGAACTAATAATTATTTCTTTTTGTAAAGAAAATACCTAGTCGAGTAATGGTGTTCGGGTGGTTACACTTAACCTCAACTGTTGACTCTTGGTGATGGGTAGAGCTCCACCTTACGAATCTAAGATAGCAGGAATTTATATCTGATAGACGGTTTCCATCCTTAATAACCTCGATTCTAAGACCCAAGCCTATTAAAAAAAGCAACAGTAATTCCTTAAATGAAAAAGATAAAAACTAAAACAAGTTAGATAAGGAAATTTAGAAAGTTACTTACAATGAGCATATGTTAGGCCTGCAAGTACAACACCCATTACTGCATCAATCCAGGTAGCGATACAGATAAGCCAGTGCCACAGACCCCAGTCAAAATGGAGTATGAGTTTCATATCCTCTATTACAAGCGACAAACTAATCTCTATCATGTCCAACGAGTTTGTAAATAGCATCCCCAACAAGCTATATATCATAGAAAGCAGTAGGCCACTTGGTTGACTACCTCAAATGAGTTATCGTCTGTGGCAATAGGAGCAGACTTCTTTAAGCTAGATCGATCAAATGTAAAACTCCCATTTGTTTGGGGAATACAACCAAGAAGGCGATAGACGTAGTCACATTAAAGTATAGAATGGTGTACGCCCGTGTCAGTAGGAAAAGGGATCTTAAAGAAGCCAATTTTGGTCAAGTATGTGAAGTCCCTGAGTGTGATCGTCACCTCCCCGATCAACGATAAGTGGAATGTATGCACAGAGTCCATCCACTACTCAGCAAGCACCTATATCATAATCGCATCACCTTACCTAGGCCTACCTAACAATGTCTTGAGGAATAGCATCAAACTAATCTCCTCCAAGCAAGAAAATATTCAAGGATGCAACATCCTAAATCACGCCCCAGCTGGGCCAACCACTCCACCTCCCATGCTAAAGGAAATGTCACCCTGTAAGAAGTTAGAAAACCAATTTTTGATTTCCATTTAACAAGAGAGAAAGGGAAACAAATAATAAGAAGATCAAATATGATGAGAAAAATTCATAAGCAAATAAACAAATCAAAAAATAATTATTATTTGAGTCAGCCAATGTAGAGAACAACATGAATCCAATTACCAATCTCAGGTATGAAAGATATGCAATTTTGTGAACAAAAATAATAATGCTATATATTTTCTTATGTGGAGGTACCTTGTGGAATTTGATGGGACCAAAAAGCAAAAGATGATAATTTGTGAAATTTTCGCAGAGAATTATGAAAACTATTTCTCCCCAAAAATTTCATAAAACCTTGTTTTATTTCAGTAATTACATATGCAAGATTCACGAGGCTTACATAATCTAATTTTAAACTAATAGAACACTTGCAAAATAAATAGACAAATTATTCTAGGTTATAAGTATGTGTTTTAATCCCTATAAGTGGTCTTATAGACTAATTTTAATAATTTTCTATGCAGGTTTCTAAAAGTCAACACTAAATCTATATAGTAAATCAATTGACAGGTAGTAAAGTAAAAATTCTTGAAAAGTAAAGCGTAAGTGTCCTATGACTTATCCCTAATATTTTAAACCAATCTAATGTTTGCATGGAAAAGACAATTTAGGAATGGTGCCTAAAAATCCAAAGTGCTAAAAGCAAAAATAAATGAAAAAAAAAACTAAAGAAAGACCTACCACATCCAAAGCCGACCTAACCAAATGGTAATACAAGTCGTAAACCATGAAGACCTTACGACTTGTATCAAAACCCTTCAACATGATCTTCGACATCATGCATGACAAAGGGCATACCGCAGTAAATCCTCAAGTAGCCTTCATCTACCCTAGTGTGTCATAGATGACCGCATCACCTTCTGTAAAGTCAATAACAACATCAAACATAAGGGCATCATCAAAATCTATAAGAAAAAAGAAAGCCTAAGTCCATAAAGAATTTAAAGAGAGAAAAAGAATAAAAAAGTGGATAAAGTGTACAAATGAACCCTGAAGCTAGTTGAAGCCCATATATAGAAGGGGTTATCTATATAGACAACTA
Source organism: Omphalea diandra (assembly GCA_949677035.1). NCBI lineage: Eukaryota > Viridiplantae > Streptophyta > Magnoliopsida > Malpighiales > Euphorbiaceae > Omphalea > Omphalea diandra. The sequence continues at coordinate 28,276 of CATIWR010153690.1, forward strand.
ATGCCCCTCTGTGTTGTGTAAAATATTTATCGCAACATGTTTTTATATGGATCACGTTAAGTTTTCAATATAGACAACCTATGAGTCTATACAGCCTACTAAAAGCTAGTAGAAAGGAATAAGGAAAGAAAAAAAACCTTCCAATATGAAGTTACCAAACTGCCTATAACACTATCAAAGCTTGGAAAAGCCAATTCAACCTTTCAATTTTTTTTTATCAAATTACCAAAATAAGCGCCAACAACAAAATTAACCTCCCTAAGAAAACTAGAGGAACCTACAAAGCAAGACTCATATTCCAAGAACTATTTAGAATGAAGGCACACTTCATAAGGATACTTGATAGTATCGAACCTAAGAATGCATTTCTAAAAAAACTAGGTTGTAAAGATAGAAATTATTCCTAAAAGGCTAGGAAGGTTGCAATAATACAAGATGACACTATAAGTACATCAGAAGGGCTAATGTAACATAACACCATTCTTAAGGGACATCCTTGAGCCAAAACCACTAGCTAAAAGGGTCGGGAAACTTTTAACAAATCCAAGAACACTAATAGCTATAAAAATGTCATTGCAAACATACAGAATGCATTAGTACCTATTAGAAAGCTTTCAAGACAAACTTAGTATCTGCTAGAGAGCTGCTAGTTCATCCAGTACCTGCTTGAGAACTGCTGAAAGCACACTAAATATACATAATGCATTAGTACCTGCTAAAGATCTTTCAAGACAAATTTAATATATGCTAAAGAGCTATTAGGACATCCAATACATGTTTGAGAGTTACTAGGGACATAAAGAACACATTTGTACCTTTTAGAAAGTTATTAGAATGAACTTAGTACTTGTTAAAGAGCTATTAAAACCCTTAGTACTTGTTAGAAAGCTGCTAAAACATCCAACACTTATTTGAGAGCTTCTAAAGATACATGAGAATATACTGGTACTTACTCGAGAGTTGTTAGAATATGTTTAATCCCTACTTAAGAAGATGCTAAATAATTGTATCTGTTGGTATCCTTTCTAATGTTTACATTTCTAATAATGCTTTTGTTGTGCCTTATTCAAACCATTTCTCAAATGTCAGTTTTCAAACCCTAGTAACTAAAGGACAAACTATGAGCATCAAATTCTAGCCTCAGGATGCAAGCCCAATAATGAAAACTATTTGAATTATTCCTTAAGATGTAAAGGGGAATTATAAAGGAAAAGAAAAAAAAAAGGCCTTGAGAAGCCTTAGATCAATCCTCAAACTAAGCCCAAACCTATTAAGACTAAAAGGCCAAACCTACTAACCATTGATTTAAAGGTTGTACAACCATCTTACTTGGCTATACAACCAAGTGATAAACCCTAGCCAATAGAACATTCTAGAATTCTACCCTTGTAAAACCCCAATCTGTATAATCAATTTAATGGGTTGTACATCTAACTTCTTGACTGTACAGACCATAGAAACCTTAATTACAAAACTTTCATGGCTCTTATCTATTATGGGTAGTCAATGAGGTGCAACAAGAGCCATTCCAGCCTTGGTGCACCTTTGTCCCTCTATACATACCCCTCACCTAGAGAGAGAAAGGGAGAGGCGTGGAATACCCTAGTGTTACTATACCAAAATTACTCCCCTAAAAACCTTAAACACATAGAAACTAAACCCTAACGCTTCTAACCAAAGATTCAATATGGTTCTCTAAGCTTCATTACATACATTTACATATAAACCTTTACATTTTTTTAGGATAAATCACAACTTAGTAACTTTGAGGGCAAGAATAACATTTAAAAACATCCAAAGGTGTCTTGCACTTTCTTCTTCTCTTTTTTCTCTTTTTTCTCTTTTCTTTAGAAAAACCAAATTTTATTAGGTTGTACAGACCTTCAATGGTATGTACAAACCACTTAGATGACTGTACAGACCACTAGTTGATTTGTACAACCCTATTTGATTAAGGACAGTTTTCAAAATCTATCTTTTCCTCCATTTAAGTTTCTTTCTTTTTAAGATTGTTAATAAATGTCTTGGGAGTCCCATTGACAAAATATGGATAGGTTTTATAACCTAGGACCCATATTCAATCAAATGATGGCAAGAATAAGTGTGTTTTAAAATTTCCACACTTCAAATTTTTCTCTTTCCTCTTCATTTGACGTTTGAGCGTGTGATGCACTTTATGTTTCAAATATCATTTTAAACTATAACAAAGTGAGGAATTATTTATTCTTATGACCTTAAGAGTCTCACTATTGACATTGTTTATTTGGCTTATGATTATGATATAAACATCACCATCATGAAAAGGAGTGGATAGCTTTTTAGGTAACTCGTTCCTTTCCTTGTGTTTTTGGTGATCATATGAGTGAATTTGGGTAGAAAGTCTAATACTTTATGATCTTATTCTTTTTCCATTTTCCATATTATAGGTATGTATGTTTGACCTTGTGATTGTTTCTTTTTGGTTAACATCCTAACCCTTAAAATGGTTAGTGGTGTTAATGAATGTTTAACTCTTTAAGAGCCATATGAAGGAAGGTTCAATGACCCTAGGATACCACTTGTTCAAACATTGTCCTAAGTCATTAACATCCTCTAAAATGCATTTACATTTCATGTGTGACTTTCTAAATGTTATGATTTATATGTTTATGCCATACTTGTCATTATTGACTCTCAAATGATTCATGTGATGCTGGAATGATTTAATTTTGGACATAGATTCCACTCTAGGTTCCTTTAACTTGGAGACTATGGGTAAGACCTCCCTTTTCATTATATTTCTTTTGTGTACCTTTTGATTATTTCTCATGATGGCTAGTAATATGTGTTTTTTTTGTGTAAGTGGGTTAAAGCGGACATTATCAAATTTCATAAAGTGGGTTAAAGCTAAACTAATCAAGAATTCCAAACTCACTTTTTCTTTAAACTATTCTTTAAACCCACCTTGCAAAATAATAGTAAGAGGACAGTGATTAAAGTAATAAAGTACATAAGTGTGTACGGATATCGTCCTATAGAGACACAGGCTATAAGTATTGAAATATGATGGTTTTATTTTTATATGGAAAATAAATAGTTGAAATAAGATCGAAACTACTAATGCAATGGAAATAAACTAAAATAACAATTAAATGGCAAAAAGATAAAAGCATCTAAGAAAGAAAACCTTACAATAAAATGCCTAGAACACTTGATCTCACTAATGAAAAATCAGGAAATCATTTAATGATATGTTGGATTAAGGGTTACAAGTATTGATTGACTCTTTAGTTATTAAGGTTCTCTCTCGAAATGTCACTAAATATGTAACCATTCTTCCATATTCATCTCTCGGTGTGAAATAGCAATGCATTAATTCATCAACTCAAGCAATCCTTTTAGTGATAAAAATAGGTTAAAGGGGTATCTCTACTCATCAATTAAGTTAAAGGGAGTGATTTTAGGTATATTTCAATTTACAATCTCTCAATCTATAAATGAAACACAAATAATGTAATTAGTGGCCAAGTAATCACAAGCATTAGGCTCAAGAATCATTCACTTACAAAAGAACAAAATTCCAACATAGTAATTAAAATCATAAATCAATCAATCATTATCCATGGCTACATCAAAGTCTTATATTAAAGATCTAGCCTAACATACTAATAAAACAAGACAAATCTAAAAGCAATAGCATCATTTTAATAAAGGAAATAAGAAATAAAAGAAAGAAAGATGAAATCTCCCAAGTGTCTTAATATACGTTCCATTTTTCTTCCTTTTAATCTAATGATCTCTTAGACTATTGCACTTAATCTTATGTTGTAGTTTGTTTCTCTTTATTTTCTTTTTTAAAAAATGCCTCTTTTCAACCTTTTCACCTTTTTATAGAAAACCCTAAGTGTTCGCTTTAAATACTCCCTCAACAACGCTAAAAAAATAGGATATAAAGTAGGTGTGCCTAAGTAGTAAGCTGTGACTTTTATCACAGGTGCAATAGTTTACCTTCCTCTTCACTTGTCTAAATATCCAGCTTCGTCCCTAAAGTTGCCAACTTTGTTTGTTTTGGTCTAATTATGCTCCAAGCTTGATAAAACACCTATAAAGCCTCCAAATGTGAAAATAACCTAATTTAGATAGATTATCAAATCAAGCTTAAAACTCATCAAATATTTATGCCTATCAATGCATGATTATGTGTGATTATGGTTGATTAATATGCATGACCTCTCATTTAAATGTGGCATGACTTTCTCCCCTTTGAGACTATTTATACAAATGCTTTGATATGATAAATTGAATGCACTAGAAACAAGTTTAGGAACATTAACCAGACTAATTAATAATAAGTTTAAAATGATAAAAAGTGAATTAAAAATGCCCAAAGGTTGGATCCCAATATTAGTGTTGTTTGGGGGTCCCTAACCTTTTTCCCAAGTAGTACCTAATTTCAAATATGATCCTCGATGGGATGAAGATGATTTGAGCCTTCTAATTGACTTAGATAGGTTCAAATTTCATCCTTGCCCTAATTCTTATCCTGACCAAAGTCGAGTGGCACCATTTTCTCTTAGGGATAATATAAATGTATTATCCCATCTTGGTCACCTATTGACCACCAAATTGGAAAAAGGGCTTTAAACTTACATGAGGACTAAAGGATCCTTCATTCATCTAAACATAAGACACAATTTGGGGTTAACACCAATATATGACCCTTATCTTCTCAATCTCTCATTAATAGATAAAAGGATAGAGTCACAAACAAGACTCCACTAGTTTGAGCACAGTCACAAAATTTAATGGCAAAGACCAAGGCCAAATAAAAATGCACATGTCCTTTTTATTCCTTAGTCTCAAGTATCTAGGAGATCATCTTATGAGTACTCCATCTAAAGACGTAAGAGAAAATTCCTTTGACAATGCTACTATTATGAAAGGTTTGGTCATAAGGAATACTTTTGCTATACAAGGCTAAATAATAAAGTATAATTGTTCTTAACCCCCTTGGACTTAAGAAAGATATTGGTATTAAAGAAAAATATTTCATTTGCAAGTTAAGGACTCCTTCACCAAATTCTTATCATGGAAAATCAAAACATGAATAAAGATTAGCAATGATGAAGATATATTAGCTTTAAAATGCTAAGTGCATTAAATCTATAATACAACACTTTGCCCCTTCTTTGCTCTAATGTGATTTATATAGAAGCATACATTAAAGGGGAATTGCATATGCATGGTTTACTTGGAATATAACTCTTAGCATATGCAAAAAAATTTTTCCTTATATCAATGTTCTCATTTCCTTCAATAATTAGTATCTCATTCATTTATGATCCTAAAGTTGTGTTTAACTTATTTTTATTTTATAATTGGCTTTAGATTTATGGGAAAAGTTTTCTTTAAGGAGATGTCATAATTCTTTAGAATAGGGACAGGATATTTATAAAAAAAAAAAAAGGGCTAACACTTTTAAATTATTTTAAAAGCAAGGAGAATATTTTACTTGTGATAATATTTTTGAAGGGGAGAAAGTTTTAAAGGTATTGAATTTAATTTTTTTTATGCTAAATATGTATTTTTTGGATTTATTTTTGGTATATGTCTTTTATAGCTCCAAGGTTTAAGGAGATTTGTTTGAGGGGAAAATATTCAAACTTTTTTTTAATTTTTTTTAATTCCTAGTGTTTTTCTTTCTTTTGATCCTTTTATTACGATGACAAAAAGGGGGAGAATTTTTATGTAATGTTGATAAAATTAGTTTTGTGTGTTTTATGGCATTTACTTTACCAAAACATCTTGATTTTGTCATTATTAAAAAAGGTAGAGAATATTGACCATATGACCTTAAAGTTGATAAGACATTCTTGAAAAGTTCTAATTTTATATTTGAGTATTTTTTCATTAGGACTGAACCTTTTTCAAGGTTGGACGAACATTTGTTTGAACCTTTATGATGTTTTTAAAGATGGAGGTAAAGTATCTCAAGAGGGCAAAACTGGAGCAAGCTAAAGGTATTTGGTACAACATAGAAACGATAAGATAAAAAAAGAGATTAGAGGGTCCAATAACCATGGAAACTAAACCAAAGGATGTTGATAAAGAACAACGAGTGTGAAAAGAGCCTTCAGAAAGCACCTTAACTCAATTGTGTGGTTTGGAGTTGAAACAAAGATCATGGAGAAAAATGTAACAATTATAGAAGTGTTCAAAGGGCATATGAGGAGTCAAATAGCTATTGAAGAAACCTTCAATACCTCAACTAATTTATCTATTTTTAGACATGGACAATAAATTTGGCAAAACTCCAATAAGCATTAGCTGATAAACCTAATAGACATTACAAACATCCAATGATCATTTAAATGTGCTATTAGGATCTCAATAATCATGAAACAAAAACAATGATTGTAGGAATAACTAGCTTTCAAAAGTTTCCAAAACTCGCCAACTTGTCTCTACTGCTAATATTTGATGTTTTCTTATAAGTATAACCTCATTTAAAGTCCATAGAAGTTGATGAAAGTTTATGTGTTATTAGGATCTCAACAATCATGAAACAAAAACAATGACTGTAGGAATAACTAGCTTTCAAAAGTTTCCTAAACTCACAAACTTGTCTTTACTACTAATATTTAATGTTATCTTACAAGTATAACCTCATTTGAAGTCCATAGAAGTTGATGAAAGTTTAATAGAATATCTTTATATGAAAACCATTTTTTAGATGTTGCTTTTATTTTTGGGTGGAGAAAGCTTTTGTTTGAATTTTTAGCTACCCTTTGAGTGAGTAAGTGTATGCTTTCTTAAGCACTATTTGTATTTTGCTTAGTTTAGAACCTTAGACACTTACTAAGATTCATTCTTTATAAAGTAATTTAGATTGGTATTTTGTGTTTGGAAAATATCAAAGTGTGGATTGTCTCTATTCTTCCCTCACCAAAAGAGAGAGTTGTAAAGATTTATCCAACCTGCAAAAAGAGAGGTTACTCTTATACCTAGGGGCGCGAGACAACTCTCTCTAAGGAACTCGGCAAAATAACCTCGTAACTTTGGGAGAAGGGGTGCTTTCTCACAAAGGGGGTCGCAGTGACAGGCCCAGGCGATTGTTTACACGTATAAAAAAAAAAAGGAGGTTATTCTTAAGCCCATAAAAAGAAGAGTATAGGCCTAGGTGGTTACTTAAGAAGTGGGTATGGATACATTGTCAAACCACTATAAATATCTTATGTCATCTCTTCTTTTTTGTTGAAACTTCTCTTGAGAACAAGAGCGAATTTGTCTACATTAATTTGCTACCAATGATACTCACGTAACTTTTAATAAGTTTCAAGTGTTTGTAAAAGCACCAAATTTACCCCCCTTTTGGGTTGCTATCCTCACCAAAGGACCAATAAAAATAAGTTTTGAGCTCTAAAACTTATGGTTAGACTTAATTGAGTAAAAAACAAAATTAAGGAATAGGTTACGTTTGCAAACCCAACTATGTTCCATAGAACCCAATTTGATTTCCTATTTATTTCAAAAAATTGAAACAAATGAATAATTGGACAGATATCTAATGATTTAGGGAGAACTATCTAAATATAGACAAATGAAAATAGGCCAAGGAAAATAAAACTATTTTGGTATAGAGAGGAGGGATTCATTTTTGGATGACGAAGCTAAGGTCTTTTCCCTTTGGTAGAGGGCTTAGACATAAAGAAGGGAAAAAATTTAGAGGGATAATGAGCGAAATCAAAAGGGAGGCAAAGAAAAAAGGAAAAGAAAAACTTTGGCTTAGTAAAGAGGGACAAAAACAATGAACAAAAATTCATTCATATGAATTAATTAAAGCATCATAAAAAAGAAGTAACTCAGAAAATTCACTTACACATAGTAAAATATATTAGTATTCCAAGGCGCTAATCTTACTAAATTAAAATTTGATATCGAGAAAATTTTTACAAGTACAATCTAAGGGTCCTACACTTAATTTGTTAATTTTTCATTTATTTTATTTATTTTAACTTAAATTTTGAATATATATACTTGTGTTTGTTATTGAATTTTTAGCTATTTCTCTATTAGTTGTTATTTTTGTGATAATTAGTTAAACTATTAAAAATATACATATTGAGTTTTTTATATTACTTAATGTAAGATTTGAAATTCAATTTTTCAAGATCTTTGATAATCAGGACTATTTTGAACATATTTTTCCCTAATTTTATGTAAATGAGTATGAATTTTAATTATTTAGTGCATGTTAGTTATATTTTAATGTATTTAAGGATATTACTTAATTATTATGTTAATGTTTTAAGGAGAAAAGTTATTAAGCTAATGTTGTTTATCTAAAGAAAATATATTTATGGATATAAGGATAATCATATTTTATTTTATTTTGAGTTTAATTGAGGTTTAAAGAGAATTAATTTATGATGATATGAGTATATGATTAAATAAGTAAGTTAAGGTTAATTATGTTAAATTTATGTTCAAGGAATTTAATTAATTTTATGTGAAAGATATTTTTTGTTTAAATTAATTTAATTATGTTATTAAAGTTTTATTTAATTTATTTAATTATAGTGAATTTATTTACATGAAGAATATCATTTATCAGAGATTTTATTTCTATGAAAAGTAATTTAGGTTAGGAGATTTAATTATATGTATTATAATTATTTTAAAAAAATACATATATTTAGTGGTCATGGTTGGTCCAAAATGGACCAACCAAGACAAAAAATTGGCAAAGCAAAATAGGATAACAACCGCATTTTTTTCTCATTCCATTTTGGATCCTAGAGAGAGAGAGAGAGAGAGAGAGAAGGGGAGAAGGAGCGAGCCACCACTACCAAACTGCTCCCTTAAGCTCGACGACCACTTTCGGCTTAAAACTAGTGAGATATGGTAGTACAAAGGGCAATTTTAATGGTGAGTAGGCCGAATAATTCAAATGACCATATCTCCTAAACCACATACAACTCCATTTGAGTTATTGAAGTCACTATAGAAAACTCTCTTCAAGAGCTTTCCATAGACACTTGAATTGCACAATTTGGAGATTGGACAATGACATGACAGTTGATTAAAGTTTTCGACTCTCACACCTTTTGAGGTTGATCTAGACCAAATGGTGGCACATATGACAACACCATCAGTTCATTAAGAGCTTTTAGATGGCATAAACCTGTTGCTTAATGGCCATTGATGGTGATGCTTAGGCCTATGCACACTGGCACCGGTGAGGCTCATGTGAGATTTCTTAAAGCAGCTTTCTCAACTTCTTAACGTGACCTCAATGATGCAAATTCCCTAAGTTCATAACATCTCCGTGGATAATGCTCAAAATTCTTAATTTTCCATAAATTTAAGTTTGGATTCTATAGTTGTGGAATTTATGTTAATGCAACATTATATGTCATGAAATGAGTTAAATTGGATATATTAAAATGCTAAACATTTAGTTACAAAAAAAATTGAAGATAACAAGAACCAATTAAAGGTTAAGTATGTATTTGGACTAAAATGAAAGGTTTAAGAAATTTTAAGGCAATAACAGATTAAATTGTATAAGATGAGAAATTGAAGATAAATGGATGTTAACTAAAGATTTTGAGGCTTTAAATAGTTATGAATTTGAATAATAAGTATTAAGCACGTAAGTATAATTTTTGGACCAAATGTAAACTATTTAATGGTTTGGACTTAATTGTCCATATGGACCTTTTTTCCTATAATGGCTTACTTTATTTATGAATTATGATTTGTGGATGAGTTTAACACTCTTCATATTTTTGGAATTTTAGTTCGATGTTAATGTAAATTTATTTTTATGTTTAGTTTGTATTTGGTGAATTAAGGATAGAGAATTAAAGAAAAGAAAATGTGAGTTATAGATTAAAATTTGAGTGAGTGATCTTTTTATTATGTAATTTTATTAAAATGCATTCATGCATTGCAAATTTAAGTATAGGCCTATATGCACCAAAGCTATTTTAAATAAAAACCATATGCATTGATATGAGTATAATATAATAAATGTTAACCATTTATGCATGAATGCCATTTGAGACGAATGAATGATAAACAATAAATGTAACATATAAAACAAAAGAAAATCATAGATGTACAACATACTTAGAGAGGCAACTCACCCATAAAGAGATACATAATGATATGGTTGAAGAAAAAACTCCCCTATATATATATATATATATATATATATATATATATATATGGCTAGAAAAGCAATTCCTCCATAATAGATGTGCATGACATGATTAAAATGAAGACTCTCTTGTGATAGATGTATACGACACAACTGGAGAAGTATCTCTTTTGTGAAAGATGTGTACAATACAGCTAAAGAGGCAACTCTCCTACAGAAAAGATGTATGACAAAGTTGGAGAGGTAACTCCTCCATGAGCATAACCAGTGAGGCAACTCTCTAGTGCAAGATGTATAAAATGTTATGATAAATGCCACATAGACATAAAAAGAATTTTTTAAGAATCCATTCATGAAATTACATATGAGCATGTTTGTGCATAATAGTAATTATATAACAAAATAGAATCATTCATTAAGTTTATCCTCAAAAACTCATGCCACCATACAACTCCCAATTGTTTTGTAGGATAATCAAGATGACGATATTACGGATGGATGTTAGAAGCTAGAAGATTTTAGATTAAGTATTATGTATTGTTAAAAACACTATATAGTTTATCATAGTTGCTTATGTTATGAACTATGAATGGATATATACATGTATAAAAAGTTATAATTTGAAGATTTTATGTTTTGTTTTCTTAGATTCTTAAGCTAAAAGAATATTGTTAAGAATGATGTTATTGATGTCTTTTATAGATTAGAAATCAATGAAAGAGATGTATATATGATAATGATGAATGAAATAAATGATAATGATATTAGATAAAGATTTGGATTTCCACCCTTGAACTCTAAAGGATTAGTAATAGGAGTAGATTATTAGAATTGTATGTTATCATACAAAATGAAATGATAGGGAAAAAAATGACATAAAGTAAATGATTTATGAAATGTTTAAGAATTAAGTTTAGCTTTTTCCTAACTCCCATTACTTAAGTCCTAAGAATTCTAAGGTGGAGTTTAATGTAAGATATGAATTATGATTAATAATATTAAGTTTAAGGTATCAGAGTACACAATAGAAGTTGTAGCAGGTTTTTGTACAAGTTAAATTAGACTTATTACAAAACTCGACAGCCTTAAGCATCCAATTTCCTAACATCAGCATGACCTAGACTTTGAAATGTAACACTCAATTTAGTCAAAAAATTAAAATTATTGTAAAATTAGTGCAAAATTAATTAAAATTGAGCTAAAATTAATTAAAATAGTATTTTATGAATATTTTAATATTATGGTTTTATTATATTATTGTTTTATGAATTTTCATTTTTACAAGTTTTGTGATTATTTATGATAATTATTATGTTTATTGTGAAATAACCTTAAAAAATATATTTTAATTAATTACTTGGTATTTTTTTTTTTTTTTGGTTTTATTTGGTTCTATTGTAAAATTTGCTAAATTTTAATAATTTTGGCATAAAATATAGTTAATTATAAAATATGAAATAAATAGTAATAAATATTATTATAGCTTTTTATGATAATTGTGACTAATATTGCTTTTTATGATAATTTTAGTTATCTATTTAATTATTATCTATGATATATTTAATGTATTATTATTTGTTATGAATCCAACAAATTGTGTAGGACATAAAGGAGGTGTCCTAAAAGTTGATCTTTAGAAAATCTAACAATTTGTATATGAAGTTGTCAAATGTATTAGAACATTAGAATAAAAACTTGATATCTATCAAATGAGTGAACAAGAATTTCTCCAACAAGTTTCTTATGGGAGGAATCTTCTTACAAAAATAATGAGACCACGTTCTCTTGACCTATTTTACACTATTAAGAATAAGATAGTTTATTTAATAGACCACTTCTTCTAGGAATATATCATGTTACATCCTTATATCCATTGATAATCATACGGTGTCAAGTCTACAAATTGAATTAAAATGGCAAAAAAAAGTCTCATGTTTATTAAGGCTAGCCTAACTATGATTTTAAAAGTAAATAGAGATGATAAATCTATAGGTTCATCATTTCCAAAAATTATGCAAGTAGCTTTGGGGTTTTTTAAAAATGCATCTAGTCATATTATATTCTAAATCACTAATATAATTATGGAATATGAAGAAGATGGTAGTGTCTAATATCCTTATCAAATATGGGAACTTTGTCTTGTTATAGCTAGATAATTTGTGAAACCAAAGAAAGAAGCAAATTATGAAGGTCAAATAAAGTGTTCAAGAGTCAAAATTATTTTATAAAGTCCTTAATATAGATTTCCTAAAGACTATTCTAGAAAATATTTCATATGATAAAAATTATGTCATTCTCGAAGATGGGATAGTATCCATCACCTTTTGGTCCTAAGATGTCATAGATAAGAACTTAAAATATTTGCAAGAGGACATAGAGAAGTAAGCAAATTATTTATGAGACTAGCAAATAAAGATACTAGTCTAAATTTTATATTCATAATCTTGAAATTTGGAGGAGAGTTACTAAATTAAAGGAACAAGCCCATGCCATGGTAATACAAACTGAGAAGGAACAAACAAAGATGGAAATGGATCTTTCTAGGAACATCTCATAGATGGGATGACTAAAAACATCACCACGATGTCAGTCTTAATGTGAAAAATGAGAAATTATTTTTCTATAACAACTATAGAACATAAAGACATGTGTCATCCATCTATAAAGTTATAAAAGAAAGAAATTATCCTATCTTATCTATAATAAAAGATTTCATAAATAGTAGCATATTATTTAAACAATCTTATCTATAAGATGAGATTTTGTCTTATATACAATTGAAAATCGATCATATATACACCAATGTTTTGTCCTTTATTTTGTATTTTTAAATATTGTTTGTTCAATTATTTTATTTTTGAGTTGACAAATAGTATTAGGGACACTAGCAAATATAAAATCTTTTATAAATACTCCTTTTTAGTTGAGCTAAAGGAGTATAAATAAAATTATTATACACTTTATGAATCTTCATTACAATTTGAAATAAAAGGAGTGTTACCATAAATTTGTAATATTGAGAGAAGCAAAAGGACATCTATAACATAAAAGAACCTTCAATTACTTGTTGGAATTTATCAATGACATATGTGAAGATAAGCTAAAACTATTGTAAAAGCTTGGTAGATCTTGGCTCATTATAAGATATATATTTTTTCATGTTTGATATTCATTTTATTGAGTACGTTTATTAATAATAATTGGTATGGAGGGTTAGCATTAATAGAAGCTAAAGGCAAGAATTGAGTATAATTTTAAGATTATAAAATGTTATATTTATTTTGTATGAACAAAATTTAGTCTAATATTGGGTATGCAAGCTAGAAAAATTGGAACAATCTTTTAGAGAAGATATTCATCTTAAAAACTTTTAAGTCATAAGCTTGAATTTAATAATTATTATATTTAGAAAGACTTGATACTTTTGCATGTGTATTAGATGTCCAGTAAAGACTACGAGTCAAAGATCATTTGCCTTTATAATTATTACATTTTTTTAGATTATAAAATAGGCAAGGATCTAGCGATGGGTTTATTAAACTCAATCTTTGATCATCTTAATTCTTTGTGTGTATCTTTCAAAATATTTTCTAAATATTTAAATGAGTTGGCTCCTATGCATAATAAGTTTAAAAACTATTTTCTCAAAAATAAAGAACTTTTAGGTTTTATTACTAATACTTAATTTCAAAATAAATACAAAATGCTGGAAGAAATCATAAGGAAAAGAATCCTTTTTACTAAAAAATCTTTAAGTAGCCCTTAATTTTGGTTTTGTAAAAGTCAACTCATATAATTGGCATTAGAATCATAAGTTATGAGATTCATTTTAAAGATTTCTAAAATTTATATTTCTTTGAAAATTATTAAAAATTTTATAGGTTAAAACTAAATTTTGAAAAAGACAAAAAAAAAAAGTCATTAGTTTAAAAAACACAATTCGTCTTTTCTTTTTATGTGTGTTGACAGTTTGCTCAACTTGAGGAAGTGATAAGGAAAATCAAATACAAATGTTATTGTATCTTAGTTAATGTCAGTTCATATATCTGTATTTTTGTTTGTAATTCAAATTCCTAAACTTAGGAATTCTATGTAATCTAAGATACACGCGTATGGTGTATACAAGCCACAATTACTAATTAATTAATTGTTGCTTCTTTAATCAAATAGCTTATGTATCACATTGCAGCTCCATGTATTTATCAAAGAAACATAAGCTTCATTGAGTTACAAAGGAGTTCTAAATGAGGAAGGATTTAACCTTTTTATAGTGTTAAGTTAGGTTATGTGGAAAGTGAGGAACATGTTAATATTTGAGGAAAAAAATCTAAACTCTTAAGCCATTATTGATATTATGATGCAACAGCAATCTGTACTCCATAGTGCTATTGCCATTCCATAGAATCATGAAGTCAAATGCCTCATGAGTAGCCAAATGGCAAGTTCCAATTTTCCCTCAAGCTAAGTTAAATATGGATGCAAGCTTGGTGATAAGTAATGGATATAGAATAAGCATTATTTTCCATAATCATTATGGTTAGATAATGACAACAACAAGTAAATGAAATATGGGTAGTATTCTGGTAGAAGTGGTAGCGATCAATACAATTATGTATGATGATAATTGACTCATGACCTTCCTTTCCAAGATATTGCAGTTGTAAAACAACCAATAGGCTGCAGTTGAAATGCTAAAGACAAACAAAGATAATTATTATTTAAGGCTTATTGCTCTAGACATCTATGTTTCCAAAGCACTTCTTTCTCTTACATTCTTAGAAGAATCGACCAAGTGGTTCATTCATTAACAAAATTTGCTCTTTTTTTGTACAAAAAATTGCTTTTCTTTTTCTTTTTTCCATTTCAAATAGTATAATGTTATGGATCAAGTGTGAATAAAAGAAGTTCCTCTATCGATTCAAATATTTGTTTTAAATGATTTGATTTAATTTACAATATATTTCTTTTATTCTCAAACAAAAAGTTTAATTTTATTATTTCTTTTCATTTTTCTTTATTATTTTGTTTTCCTTTTCGAAGTTTGTAAAAGATTTAAGGATATTTTTATACTATTAGTAAGTTTAGATAAGCCTTTTATTAGACTATTTGAATTATATTTGTACTTGTAAAAAGAGAGATATAAAG
Source organism: Omphalea diandra (assembly GCA_949677035.1). Lineage (NCBI taxonomy): Eukaryota > Viridiplantae > Streptophyta > Magnoliopsida > Malpighiales > Euphorbiaceae > Omphalea > Omphalea diandra. The sequence continues at coordinate 43,565 of CATIWR010153690.1, forward strand.
ATAAAATGAATTGACACATGTATACAATATATATATATATATATAAATAAATAAATATATATATATATATATATATTTATTTATTTATAATATTTATTAGCTAAAGTTACATAATTGATGATTCACCAAATCCTTTAATTTTGGCTTTGTCAAGGCTTGAATATCTTTGATTTTGACTCCCTTTAATCTCATTGATCCTCTTTATTATGGTGTTAGAGAGGGGGGGAATGCACTACTTTAAGCTTGAAATAAAAATTACGATAAGGTTTGTGAAGCAAAGGCTTTATGAGAACATCTATAAGTTGACCACTACTAGGAATAAATCTAGTGGTGAGAGTAATAAGTGCAACCTTTTCATAGATAAAATGGTAATCAAGTTTGATGTGTTTGGTTCGAGTATGAAAAACTAGGTTAATGGACATGTGAAGAGTACTCAGATTATTATAAAAGAGTTAAGGTGGTAAGTGTAAAGAGATACCAATGTCATAGATCCAAGTTATTTAAGTAGTAGTTAAGGCTATAACACAATACTCGGCTTTGACAGTGGAGCAAGTAACTATAGATTGCTTCTTAGAGGACTAAGAAATATAATTAGTTGCTAAAAATATGTAAAAACCTGAGGTGCTACACCATATGGTGTTGCAACTAACCTAGTCAATATCATAAAATCAAATAAGTGAGAAAGGATTATAAGACAAAAAATGAACCCTAATAGTTCCTTTCATATATCTTAGAGTCCTTTTGACTTTGTGAAGATGAGCTATTATATGAGTTTGCATACATTGGCAAACATGATTTATATCATGACAAATGTCAAGTCTTATAGTCATAAGATATTATAATGTGCCAACTATGCTTCTATAGACAGTAGCATCCAAATGAGTATTATCACAAGAAATAGAGTTTTCCTTGATAGCAAGAGGCATTGAAATGGTTGATGCTTTTATCATAGTGGCACAAGTGAGGATTTCACAAGCATACTTGGCTTGATATAAATGAATACCTCATTTAAATGGAGTAACATGAATGCCAATAAAATATTAGATAGTACCTAGATCTTTAATTACAAATGCCTTATTGAGATTGTTAATAATGTCCTACAATAAAGACTCGTCACTTGTTAAAAATAATATCATTAACATAAAGTAGTAAAAGAGCAACTCCTTAAGAAGCTTGAAGAATAAATAATGATGAATAAACTCTACTACAAAGAAAGCCCATTAAGAAGATGATGAGTGAATTTATCAAACCATGCACGCAGAGCTTATCAAAGGCCCTAAATGGGTCAATTAAGTTTGCAAACATAATTTGGATGTTATGGGTCAACAAATCCCTATTTTATTTAAGTTAGCCATGGAGGAAGGCATTTTTGACATCAAGTTATAGTGTTTCCATGATAGAGTTATGGAAATAACAAATATAAGCTGAAGTGTCGTCGACTTAAGAATAGGGTTAAAAATGCCATAAAAATCCAAACTAAGTACTTGAAAGAAGCCTTTTGTGACAAGTCAAGCCTTGAACTACTCAACCAAACCATTCAGATTTAGTTTTATCTTGAAAACCCATTTTGATCCCACAGTATTAGCTTTTGGTAGACGTGTGTTGGTCTAGGATACTCAACCTATGATTAAAACCTCTTTTGATCTTGACAAAGTAGATTGATCATCACTAATGTTTCAAATAAGTGTTGTTTTTGCAGAATTGAATCATTCCCTCTATAAGAAATAAAGAAGTTGATGAATTTCGAAGTAGCATGAAAATCGTGACCGCGATCTCCATATTCGCGACCGCGATTCATGTTAAGACATGCTAAAAATCAGGCATGCGAAATCGCAGTGTGATTCTCGGCCGCGATCCTTGAAGAAAGAAAGGACACTTTATCACAGATGAATTCGCGGTAGGAATCTCGACTGAGTCCCGACCGCGACTTTCAAAGAAATTCAAGAGGGAAGCAAGTCCACAACCACAGACTGACAAGTGTCCAATAAGGCTGTTGGAAGTTAAAAATCGCGAAGGGATCTTGCTAGTAGCGACCGCGATTCTTGTGGAAGAAACCGACCAACTTTGGCAGTTGAATTCGCGATGACTGTCGCGTCCTGAGTAATAAAAATTCGCGACCGCGACTTCTGAAAGTAGGTAAAGGACAACGACTCTATTTTCAGTATGAACGTATAAGGAAATGCCACGTGGACTAGCCGTTACAAATAAACGGGGTTTCTCTTGAAGAATTTTATAATTTTTTTTCAAGCCCTATTATATAATATAATTTATATTATATATGGACAAAAATGTTTTTATTAATCTATTTTTAAAACCTTTTACAAAAAATATGAATATTTCAATTTCATAATAAAAACATAATTATACATCAAGAGATAAAAAAAATATAAAAATATTTTTAAATCAAGATAGTTTGTGCAAACATTCTATAATTATTAATGCATGTGAACATAGCTTCACAATTAATACTATGCATCACAATGAGAGGGAAGAAAAAAGAATGTATTTTAAAGATAAAGAGAAGAGAATTAATGGGAGATTAAGAAATTTTTTAACTTCTTATATTTAGTTACATGATAAATAGTTATTGAAAGAAATGAAAGAAAATATATTAATTTTATTTGTGTGAGTGAAAGGAAAATAAAATAATAAATATTAAAAGACAAAAACATCTTTAAGTTAATATGTAGATAATAAAATTAAACTGTTTATATTTCAAGTTAAAAAGAGCAATGCATATACATTCTAATTCTTTTCATGAGTTAAAATTTTTGACACTTCAAATTGGAGTATAATCAAATTTACTTTTCAGAGAAAAATAAAAGAGAATCATTTTCTTTCATTCTCCTTTTTTCCTACAAAATTTAACTAGCCAAACAAAAAATGTAACTAATTCCTCTTTTATTCTCTTTTCTTCTTTTTGAATTATCCTTCATTCATGCATAATATATATTTTTTTAGATAAAATCTCACATTCAAACCATTTATTTTCTAAACTTTTTAAAAGACTTCACTAATTATAGTAATAGAAAAAATCTCTTATGCTAAGACTTCAAAATTCTAAATACAAAAACATTCATAAGAGAGAACTCGATAAATTTTAATCAAATAACAAAGTAAAACTACATCGAAGAAAGCATAAGAAATTCAACGCAATTAAATTAGCATTTGAAATTTGAGAGTAGTTAATTATCAATAATTTAAAGTATTTGAATGATTAAAAAATCAACAATTATAATTACATGAATAACTATATTTGTTGAAATAAATTGTCATACATGTTTTTCATTTAATTATTTGAAATTAAATTACTACATTAAATCCCTTTTGATAAAATTAATCTGAATTAAACTAATTAATACATTATTTAATGAGTTGATTAGCCAATAAAAAGATTGGACCAAAGGCCAATCAAATCCTTCGGATTTTATTAAGACTAATAAAATTCCAAAGTCATTACATTGAAATTTACCTTCAACTACTCAAATAATCGAATTTCTTTACATTTATTTTTTATATTCATTCAATTTAATAGTTATATGATATTTACAATCTAAAATATTAGTATTAAAAAACAACAATTAAATATGACAATAATTTGAATAATTCAACTTACTATTTATAATCTTTTTTATATTACTCTAAAATTGTTTTGATGTCGTTGTATCGTTCTAAATGAAACTTCTCAATAAAATTATTGTAAAATGTTAAACAATTATAATCATTGTACAAAGTAAATTAATAGTATTTTAAAATCAATAAATACCATTTTTATTCATAAAATATAAAGTAATACCCATATAAGTGGAAAAAATACTCACAAAAAGAAAAATAAGATATTTATAAAAGAGAATAAATTATCCATAAAAGAATATAAAAGATCCATAAAGGATATAGAACTTCACAAAATGAGAAAAAAGACAAATAAAAGATAAATTTCTCAATAAAATGACATATATGAGTTTATTGAAATTAATAGATTATAAAAAAATAAAAGGGGCTACCGCTAGTTAACCAACGACGGTTCCAAACTAAAACTAATAGTAAAAACTCTAGAGATAAAATTACAGAGAGAGAAAAAGTGAGTTGTTGAAGTCAGTTTCGTCGCATTTGTTGGTTATGCAATTTCGCGTGGCCTTGAATGGATTATAACCTGTGATTAATTTAATGTTTCTAAAATATAAAACTAGATCAATTGAACAACTATTAAATTATAATTATGAGAAAATTAATGTTTCTAAAATAATCATAATTATATTATAGTATTGTTTATGATTGTTGATTGACTTTCTCAAGGTCGATCAATTAATTGTAAGATGAATTAAAGCCGTAGTTGATGATCTATTATAATTAAGTTATTATTTGGTTCAATTTATAGAACTGAAACGATAAAATTAGAAAAAAACAATCCATTATTAATAGTTGAATTTTTTAAGTTTATAGAATTCAATAAATTGTAAGATGAAGATTCTTTAAAGAGTACTTACGTCTTCTTTATTTTTAAGCACGAGGCCGAAATCTTGAATATAAAGCTGTTCAGAACAGCTGTGGTTTGCGACTCGAACAGTTAACAACAATTATTAACCAAACGGTTTAGAAAGCTTCTAAGGAGCTGAAAATAAACTTCATTTATTTCACAAAAAAAAAAAAAATCTAATAAAAATATTTTTTAAAGAAAATATTTTTTGAGTAATATATTTTTTAGTGTTTGGAGCACACTATAATAAATATTAATTTTTTATCTATAAAATTATATGAAAATTTAAGTCATAAATATTTTATATTTATATTATTTATTATTTAAGATAAGAAAAATATATTATAAATAAATTTTTTTTATGAATTTGACCTATCACCAAGAACAACCGCCGTCGATGATAACTAGTAACGAGTGTTGGTAGTCAAGGATTTGAAGTCACGGATTTAAATCCGGTCTCGGCAACATTTTTTTTTTGTAAAGAAATTAGGCTTAATGTATATAATTATAATTTAATTTCACTATATATAATTTTATATAATTTAATATATTAGTATTAATATAATATTTAATTTAATTAATATTTTCATATTAATATAATTTAATATATTAATACCAACAATAATAAATATATATATATTTATATAATTTATTTTCATTTAGACGAGATTGTCAAAAGTTCATAAGAAAGTCATTTTACTAAAAACTGACATAATTTCTACTTTAATTAAAAAAATATTTTTTATTATTAGAAAAATATTTTTTATTCACAAATTTTTAAATATATCAAATAAAAAATATAAAAAATATTTTTTAAAAAAATATTTTCCAGCTAAACAAACAGCAGTCTCAAGCATTAACTCAGCTCACGAAATATGTTAAGTAGATGCTCCCCCAAATTATGAGCCGCACCCGCCCAATTTATGAGCCGCACCGCTTAATAATTCATATCGCGTTTCTAGCATAAATCACATAACATTAAGATGAGTTTTTTTTAGGGTAAAAAACTTTAAAATATCATGAATTTTATTACAATATACCATTTCATCCTTCAATTTTTAAAGATTTATTAAAAACTCTATATGTTTTGAAACCATTAATTTTAAGATTCTTTTATCTCTTCTATTATTAAATTATATGTAAAATGATCATAATACTCTTATTTCATAATACTCTTCTATTATCATAATACTCTTATTTCATCTTAAACTTTTCGTTTTTTCACCATCAAACCTCTTAGTCTTCTATTTTCACTTGTTTTCAATCTCAAACCTTACCCTAACGAATTAATCCATTCAAATCTTATTCATCCCAATCCAAAATTATATCTGCACGCCATCCAAATATTTTTCTTTTCCTGGGATATTGGTAGTTGGGGTACGTATTGGTAGATGGATGTGGATATATGGTGTATTAAAATCAAGCGACATTGGTCGTTGAAATTTTAATTTTTTGGTTTTTATTTTCCCGTTTAAGTGCTTTGTCTCTTGATTATTTGGAGAAAGAAAATGACATTAATTAGATTATAACAATAACATTTTGAGAAAATAATTTTTCTACTTTAATCAAAAATAAGATTTTGAAAAGGAAATAGAAGAGAAGAATAAGAAATGGGTTAGCTTCAGGAAGAACATAAGAATGAAGATGGGTTAGAATAAAAGGATATTTTTTGTATTATATAAAATAATTTTGATAAAATTAAATTTTGAGTCATTGATTATTGAAAAATACACTGAAAATTAATAAAATAACTATTTAATTTGATGGTATAAAAATACAAAGACTTTAGAATATAGTTTTCAAAATTAAGGAATGAAGTAGTTGATTCCAGAAATCTAAGGACTTTTTAATATTTTACTCTTTTTTATCAGTAACAATTTAGATGAAAATTATTTTGCTACTTTTCCATGAATTACACAAATCGTTAAATAAATAACATATGTAAAATAATTAAATACATTATATCATTCTTTTATTACCTAAATATGAAACACTCAAATTACATGTTACTCAATTATCCGAAATTAGATTACATTCTTCAAAAGAAAAAAGAATTGGAATTTAGATGTTTTATTTGTTTTTTTTATAGTCATCCCTTGAATAAAATTAATAAGAAAATTATAACTGAAGTGGGTCTCATGTGCCACGCACCAAATAAATCGGCTTAATTATATTTTAAGTTTAATGCATGGTTGAAATTATTATCATGTGAATTGTCAATTCTCGGAAAAAAAAAAAAAAACGAGAATCCCCGGATGCACGATTTTATAATTTAATTTAATTTTAATATATATATCAAAATTTTTAATCTATTATATAATATTAAAAACTTTTTATAATTATTTAATTATAATTTTTTTACCACAGCAAATGATAAGTTAAAATTAATCTAAATGAGTCATTCTAGAGTATTATTATGATACCATACAATTTAACTATTTATTATTACAATAAATTATCTGATTATTAATTAAAACTCATCTACAAGAATATTTATCATTTGTATCAAATGTATTTAAGTTTTTTTATCCTTTGATATCTTAATTTATTAGTAAATATATTTAATAATCAATTAATTAATAAAAAAATATTCCTACACTTTTTGATATTATTAGTAAATTCATTTATTAAAAAAAATCAAAGTTACTCCTTGTATTTAATTGAATCAATTCAAAATAATTTTTTTATTTTTGACTGAATTTAATCTATGTTTATAAAAAATAACTTATTAAAAATTTACTAATAAAGTAATAGAAATAATTATATTACTTAAAATTAATCACATTCTAAATAAAATATTTTATTTTTTACTTTTATCAAAAATTTATTAACGCATAAAATTTTTTAGAACCATATAACCTATGATGGATGAAAAAGTTTTAACTTTCTATTAAATTATTCAACCTAACTATTTATTCTATTAGTTAGAGTGTAAATATATATATATATATATATATATTTTTTACCTAACTAAGTATTATATTAATGATTTTATTAACTAAAAATTATTTATATTTTGCATTTATCATCAACTGTAAATCTCTTGTTCTTATATATATATATGTGTGTGAGAGAGAGAGAGAGAAAGAGAAAACTTTATGATATTGAAATTTCAATTTCACAAATAAATTTTCATTGGATTTCATTGTAAATTATATAATTAAAAATTTTTTATAATTTTTAACATAAATGATATAAAGAAGTAATGTAGCAATAATTTGTACTACATAAAATTTTATTTATACATTTCTACATTTATCTTGCTATATTTGGTTATCTATAATTATTATGATTATTGCATGTATGATATATAAAATTCTCTCATATATATAATATTTTATTTAGTTAGTTATAATTATGAATTATAGCAAGTTTAAAATGACAATTTCGTTATATTCAATATAAATTATGCCAATTTATTTTTAATTTATTAATTTTAAAATTATAATAAATTAATATGATAATTTACTTTATTTTATATGAATTGCAATGATTTATCTTTTTTTATTATAATAAATTGTAATTTGATTGTGTTATGTATAAGTTATATTGATTCATTTTTAATATCAATCACCAAAATTATAATAGATTAATTTGATTTCACTAACAAATAAAACATATAAATTTATTACTAACTTATTTATTAAAATAAATTCTAATATATTAAGATAAAATTTTTATTTTTAAAGTATTGATGTAATTTTAGTTTTAGATTTTTACATTTAGTATATTTAAATTCAAATTATTAGATTTTATACTTGAGGAGAAGATTACTGATTTCATTTTTTAAGATTACAGAATTTAGATTTTAAAATTATTCTCTATTTATTATTTATTAAAATTATTATCATAATTAAGATAGTTGTAGACATAACTGAAACAATATTACAATTTATATTTGTTTAAAATATGCTCATTTTATATTTTATTTATTGTTAATAAATTCTTAATTTTTTAAATTTGAAATAGATTCATAAATAATAATAACTTCCACATTCAATTCAATATTGATATAAAACTTAAAAAATGACTTTGAATGATAAAATATTTTATATTTGAAACTTCATATTATTGAAAAATAATTCAATTGTTGATAAATTTATAGAAATTTATTTTTTAATTAAAATTATATTAAAATGAGCTAAAATTAAAATTTCAAGTATTTTATCAAAATAGAAAATTAATGATTTATTTATAAATAAGCTGGAAATTTTTAAATTTTGTTCATTGTGTATATAACATATGTAAAGTGACTTAGTTGAATAAACAAGATTACATCTATATTATAGCTAACAAAATAAAATTATTTATATCCTAAATATAAATAACTAGATTAATATATATTTCGAAAAATTGGATGTTAGTAATAATTTGATAAAAAAATAAAAAGATGTAAATATTTTATTTAGAATGAGATTAGTTTTAAATAATATAATTATTTTTTGTTTTTCAGTTTTGATAAATTATTTTCTAAAAAATAGATTGAATTTAGTCAATAATAAATATTTACTTTGATTTATTCAAATTAAATTTATGAAAATTTGATCTTTTTAAAAAGTAAATCTAGTGGCAAGATTAAATACTGTAAGAAATATTATCTTTTTATATTTTATTAAATTTATTAATTACTAAATATAATGATTAGCAAGTTAAGACATTAAATTAATTACTAAATATAATAATTAGCAAGTTAAGATATTAAAGATATGAAAATCTAAATGTATTTAGTTCTAAATGATTAAAAATAAATGAAATAAATATTTTTGTAGATAAGTAGATAAAAATAACTAATTATAATAATAAATAATCAATGTTAAAATAACAAATCTAATTGCTACAATTTAAAATGATATAGTATCATAATGATACCTTAGAATGAGCCTAAACACTATAATATTATTTGAATTTTTAGTGACAATTTATAATAATTGTGAGAGAAAAATTTTATTGATTTATTTTTAACTTTGTTAATAATCTTTTTTTTTTTTTTACTTTATGCTTATTTTTAAAGTTTTCCTTTTATTTTGTTTTCATTTTTCTTCTTTTTTCATTCCTATTTGATAATTTCTTTAATATCTTCTTTAATTTGGTATTTATACATAGTTAATGTCAAATTTCCAACACAAATTAATATCATGGTTCATATTTTAAGGAGTCATAATAAAATATTCATGAAATAATTAAATTACTAGTATTTTTTGCGTAATAAATGTCAAATTTCCAACGCAAACATTTATATAATATTTCATGTCTTAAGGAGTTCTAATCAACTATTCATGAAATAATTAAATTACTAAAATCATCGAATTTTTCTAACTGATTTATATAATCAACTTTATTCTAAGAGGAACTTCTTCCAAAAAAATTAATTTTTAAAATATTTTTATCAAATTAGTGTTGTAATTATAGTGTTAATAATATTAATTTATTGAATATCTAAGATTTTTTATTCATTATTTACCTATAAAATTTAAAAAATTAATCATCCATATATAATGACTTTTAATACATATGAGTAATAACTTATTATATAGAATTCACTATGTTTATAACATAATATTGTTTAATTTTAATAAGATAAAACGACAATAAAATATTTACTTAAGATTAACATAAAAACATTAATGGTCCATTTGTTTCGTGAAAAATATTTTTCACAATTTTTTCTATTTGGTGCATCCAGAAAAATTAATCAATAAAAAAAAATTTATGATCAAAAGGAAAACTAAATCATTTTTCAGATTTTAACAAACTCATATAAATGAAAAATAAATCATATAAATATATATATATTATCCTTAATTATCTTTGACTACTAACATATTCACTGGTCATCATCGATCAGTGATGATCAACAATAAGAGGTGAGATCCACAAAAAAATTTCATTTTCAATATATTTTTTCTTATATTAAATAATACATAGTATAAACATAAAATATTTATGGGCTAAATTTTATTATAATCTTATTAATAAAAAATAATAATGTTTGTAATGTGTTTCAAATACTACTAAATATGTTACAATATTTTTCTCAGACAAATTATTTTTTACGAAACAAACATAGCCTAAATGCTAATAAAACTCTTTTAACATGTCAAATAGTTCTAGAAGTATATCAAACTATTTTTTAATAAAAAATCATGATAAAAAATATTTTTTTAATTTTCTATTTATTTTTATTTTTTTCTATTTAATTATTTTTGGGTGTAATTATACTATATTACTATTAAATTTATCGCTTGAAGTGGAAGTAAAATATAAGTCCTATATTTCTTAAAGGAGATGTTTAATTGTTAAAATTTAATATTTTTAATAGTTAATCCCTATGTAGCGTGAACTTGCAAAATGATAACACTTTGATTGCGTGATTAGGTTTGTGTTTTAAATTCGCTTTAATGTAAAGTAAATTTTTAGATAAATAATTTTAAAAATATAAAATTATTGTGTTTGATTAAATATAAGATTTTCCTTGAAGTATAGGATTATTGTGTTTCATTTCTGCATGGAAAAGTTTTAAAAAATCAGCTTATTAGATATTACACCCCCTAATATGATTAGATTTTATTTATTTAATCTATAAATTGTATAATAAGCATTCAAAGTGTCTAAATATGAAATAACAACTGTTATAAACATTTTTCTTTTAGACAATAGTAATTGAGTCATGACTACATATTTATCAATCAATATTAAGTGAGATATAAGATAAAAATAAATTATTGATAAAAAAATAACAACCATTAAAATTAAATACTATATACCAAATATCAAATATTTTTCATACATAATAAAATATTGTGTGATTAATAAACCTTTATAATACATTCTTTACAGCAGCTAACTAATTTTTCTTTTTAAAATTTTATTTATATTTTGATTTATGATTCTATTAAATAAAATACATATAAATTTTAATTTAGTAAATAAAGTAAAAATATTATATATATGTCCATTTATTATAACAATTAAAAATATATTTATTTATGTATATTTCTACAAATTTCGATGATCACAGTTCCACTTCTTGACATGAAAAATTACTTTGTCATAAATTTAAAAATTTAGTTTTTCCCATAATGCAACATTCCTGATCAAATGAAACTACTGAAATTTAGTATTTTCGAATCATTTTGTCCATTAAAATCAATGAATCAAACGCCCCGAAGATAAAATATAGTTCGCAAATGAAAATGACTTCTTTTTAGATATTCATTGTAAATACTGATTTTATTTATTTTTATAGACTTTAACTAGTTTCAATTTTTTTAACACAGTATTTGGTTTAATTTTAATTTAAGGTTTATTTCATTTGACAATGCATTTTTTTGTAAAATTCATTTGTAAGTAAATTTTCATGATTTACATAACACAAAATAAAAATAAATTCATTTCAAACGAAATAAATTTTTTATTTGATTTAAGTATAAAATTGAATAAAATATTTATTTATAAAAAAGTTAATTATATTTTTTTAATTTTTATAAATACAAAAAATGCAAAAAAGAGAGGATAAATAATAGAAAGAAGAAACATAAAGGAGAGAGAGTGCGAAAATAAAAAAAAAGAGAGAGAAAACAAAATGAAAAGGTATTTTAACTAAATATGTTTTTATCATAATAAAATTTTTTTATAATTTTAAATTTTATTTGTAAATTCTATCAAATTTAATAAAATTTGATTTAGTTATAACAAACTCTAAGGATTTAATGAAATGAAATTTCAAATAAATTTTCAGTTCTATCAATTATACAAAATATGGATTTACAAATAAATTTCATAAAATTATACTAAATAAAACGTAAGAATTTTGACATTTTAATTTTTCTTGATTTACATTATGTTTTTTTATTTTTATTGTACGTTTATCTAGGTGATAAGACTTGGCAATATTATATTATAGTTATTTATGTGACAAAATAATATTTTGATAAATGGCAAATTAACATTTTGAATAATTTTTCAGATGAAAATTATATACATATACTAGTCGTTGATTTGTACATTGCACAAACCGTATAAATTCCATAAATTAATTTTGAATTTGCATATTATATGTTATGATAAAATTATTATACTGATATTATATTTATTAATTAATTAGTTAAAATTAATATACTAACAATTATTAAATTTATTATTGGTTTTATTACCTAATTATAGTCTTTTATTTAAATAAAAATAGTAAAAATAAAAAATTATAATAAAGTTAGTTAATAAATTTTAATAGTAATACAATTATTTCAGTGAAAATAAAAAATTCATAATTTTACTTTTATTGGTCTTTTCTTTTTCTTTAAATTTTTCCTGTTATATAGAAAATTAAGTTTTATTATTGTTAAAGTCATAAAATGTATTAACGTATATTGGTGAACTTTTAAAATATTTTTACGTAAATAACTTTTTATATTGTTAAACTTTTTATTTTTGAAAGTTAATTAAGAAAATTAAATGTTTAGGTATAAGTTTATTTGTTATGTAGCAAAACAAAAGTAAATTATATTATTATTTGTCAAAATATTATATTATTGATATAATTATTTAATAAATGATAAATATTTATTTAAAATTAAATATAAAATCATAATTAATTATATATATTGAATGATTGATACCAAATTCTTAACCAATTAAGATGAATAATAATAATACAAAAAAAAAAAACTATGTACTCATATCCTAAAAAAGAAAAGTTAATTTGAGTTATACAATATACGAAACAAGTATTACGTGAATATCCACAATTATCAAATTGCAATTTATTTATAAAAAATGGAATTTGTGGATTAAGTATAATGAAGCCAAGTGCTTAATATATGTTGAGAAAATAAAGTACTCAACATAGATGCATAGATGATATCTCCCACAGATAAAATATCAATTATCTTAAATTTGATGAAATTTATGTATATTAGATTTATTTTTTTTTATGTATTTTATTGATAGATACAAGTTTAATATCTATATATATTTTGTTATTTTACTTTTATTATCCTTTTTAAGAATTATATATTTTTATATGAAAATTTATTTTCTTTTTATCGAGAGTCTATTTCTTGTCTAGTTTTTAAATATTTCAATTGGTTTTTTTATAACACATTTTAACTTATTAATGATATTCAAGTTTTCAAGCTAATTTAAAGATTATGATAGTTGAATTGTAGTTTTAGTAATCAATGAGTTGAATGCGCTTTTTATCAAGTTGCAATTTCAAGTGTTCAGTCATATCAATTGAAAAATATTATGGATAGATTTCATTTTCTCAATATTTTTCATACTTCTTGAAGTATTGTTAGTATCTTATATGTGTACATTAATTTATATTATTTATTAATTTTATTGATGAAGTTTATATTTTTCAAAAAAAAAAAAAATATTGTGGCCAAGTAGTTGTGGTGTTAGATATTTCTCTCATTAATTTAGCATCACTTAATTGTAGTGGGCTAATGATTCTGAAAATCTAAAAATATGCATTTATTTGTAATTATAACCTAAATTTATAAACTTTTTGAGACCTATTTTTTGAATTTTAATAACAATTATAGCTTAATTATAAATTTAGGAGAAAAGAAGTGTGTTTATTAGGCTATGTTTAAAATTTATTTGGTGCTCTTTTGATTTTAATAACAAACCAACAGTTAACAAATATCTTCTATTATTTTTTTAAAAAAATATATATATATTTTGGTTTTTTGTATATAAATTAAATTTTATGTCAAATTGATGTTTAATATTTTACTCATATTTTTTTAAATTAGATTATTTATTGTGTACTTCAATATTTTTTTAGCCTACACTTTCAGTATTTTCAATTTATAAAACAACTTTCGATTCATCTAAATTAATAAGCAATAAAAAAACTGTTCCCATGAAAAATATTTTCTTGCCTAAATAATCATTTTCCCTTAATTATCTTGGACCCAAGTTTTCTTTTCAATCCAATTTCAAGTTAAAATTTGAAAATTATCTAAAATGTTATGTGAATTTGTAATATAAAATTCATCACATTTTTTAAAAAATACAACAAAAAAATAATAAAATTCATTACATCTCCAATAAATTGGGTTGGCATAATAAATAAAAAGTAGATACAATAATTAAAGAAAAAGATCAATAGAATAGTCTGAAAATCCAATTTCATGTTAATTTTGAAGTTTTTATCTTTCTTATGATTTTAATGAAGTTCAAATTCTATTCTTGAAAATTTTAAAAGAAAAGTTATAATTAAAATAAATGAAAAAAGTGTAATTTTTTGAGTTTAATTATTAGAGCCTCATTTTTATAGTTCAGTCTAATACATATAGATATATAAGTAAAAGTAAAAAAAAAAAAAATTAATAAGTAAGTAAGCAATAATTATCTATAAAACATTTAATTAATGTAATATTTATTCAATTAGAAATTAACAACAAAGTTATTAATGCTAAATACCATGATTGGTGGCTACCAAAAAAACTCTGAAGTGCTGTTAATAAATTATGTTTAAAGCATTTCGGATGCGGTCGTCCAAAATGTGGCAGTTGATGACTGGTCAACATCAGTAGGCGCGGTAGGTGGAAGTGAGGGACCTTCTCCATATCTGACCTTTATATAATAAGACCTTCCCAACATCCACTTGCCAACTCCATTTCCAATTCCTCCCAGTCCCAACTCCGCGTACCAAACAACTCCCATATTCCACAGGTATTCTTTCTCTCTCTTCTTATTATGTTCATCTTCTTCATCTCCTTTGTATTTAGTCGCAAGGCCACGTTTGTTTGTACACTTAAATCTTTATTCCTTTCCGAAAAATACAGTAAGGAAAAAACAGAAGGAGAAACAATTTCCAATCTGACGACGCATTAGATTTTTTTTTTTTTTACATCTTTCAGGAAAACGACGCCGTAAAACTTGTCGAGTGGGACCCACTACTTATTATTATTAACGAAACGGAGGACAACTCAGCGTGGGTGGCGCAGAAAACGCGATGATAATCAACGTGACGGAGTCAACGCTGGTAAAGCCGGCGGAGGAGACGCCGCGGCGTGGGCTGTGGAACGCGAACGTGGACCTTGTAGTGCCGAGGTTCCACACCCCGAGCGTCTACTTCTACAGGCCGACTGGTGCTCCCAATTTCTTCGATCCGAATATCGTCAAGGAGGGGCTGAGCAAGGCCTTGGTGCCGTTCTATCCGATGGCCGGACGGCTGCGGAGAGACGAGGATGGGCGTATCGAGATTGATTGCAATGCGGAGGGGGTGTTGTTTGTTGTGGCGGAGACGAGCTCCATCGTGGACGATTTCGGCGATTTTGCTCCTACTTTGGAGCTCAATAAGCTTATTCCTAGGGTGGATTACTCTGCCGGGTTATCTACTTATCCGCTCCTGGTTTTACAGGTAAATATAAATATGCATAATTTAATAAATTATTAGATGATTCGAATGCAATTTATATATCATACACACATAAATTTATGCGCATTTCAATCATACAATTTATATTTATGCTCATTTTATTCTAATGCAATTTATTATTAGATGATTCGTATTTAAATTGTCTGATGTGGTGCAATTTTATTCATTCACTATTTATTAATCATTGGCTAATTTATGTTAATAATCATTGCATAAAGATAAAATTTTATTGCGATGATTACTGATCTATTTTAGTTAATTAACGTAGTTAAATATAACTATTATTTCAATTAATATAATATAATCAAATTAAAATCTCAAAATTTTATAATTCAATTTTATTTTATATAATTATGAAATAAATATATCATTATGTTCTGATAAATTTTTAGTTTTACTGTATTATATTAATTATAAGAATTATATTAAGATAACTTAAAATTAAAGTTTAATGACTATAATAATCATAATTAGATAACCCTCAATCATCTAATGAGATTTAGGTAATGACACTAGGTTATATTTATGACTAAAAAAAAAAAAAAAAAAAAAAAGAACTTCGAAGATTGAATTGAAACCTCGATTGCTTCTAAATTCTATAACTATTTGTTTTTTTGCATCTTTGCATAGTACATTAGGTCATTAATTGCACCTCAAGGTCTCATTTGAAATAAATTATAGTACTAAAAAAAAGGAAACCAGCATACTAAAAGAAGAAAAGAAATAATTTATAGTAACAAAATTCTACTAGAAATAGAATTTAATTAAATTTATTATTTAAAATAAAATATTTAATGAATTAAAATCATTTTATTTTCTTAAACATTTTTATTATTTTAAAAAAATATATTGTCAATTTAAGTTATAGAGTTATTAGAATAATTTTATTAGAATTTTTTAATTAAAATGAATTTTTAAAAATTTTTATGGTTTTTAGTTTAATTTAACTATTTTCATAAAATTAGTTTTAAATAAAAATTAAATTTATTTAGATATAGGCATTTCAAATAAAATAATCATTGAAATAAATAAATCGGAATTTTTTCAAAAGAGTGAAAAGTGTTTTATTAGAAGCGGATCGAAGGACACCTTTTACTTGGATTTATCTATGAAAATCAATATTTTCAAATTAATTAATTAAATTGATAAAATAATAAAGTGAATGAGTGGTTTGATTGATTTTGATTAAGCTTTCAATATTTTTTTTTTATTTTTAATTATTATAAATATATATTTTTAATATATTTTTAAAATATTTTTAAATTTTATTTATTAAATTAATTTAATTAAAAATCGATCAATTGTTTTATTTACCGAGGGATATGATTTTAAAAATATTGGTAAAAAAATTAGCATCTCCTCGCGTGTTGGCTTTCCTTAGTTCGGCGTTCGTCACCGTCGGCCATTTTGAAGGAGTGCTAGCTAACATTGCAGTGGCTGTACAGATGTCACTGTAGTAGCCATCGTTTTAGTAGTTGTTACTGTTGTCTTGTATTAAGTTAGAACAGCTGTTGGTTGGTTACTCTTTATTGGAAGGAACATATGGTTCACGTGAAACTTGTTGAAACAATTTAAGTAAACCATGCATTAAAAAAGGAAAACAGTATCTTTGTAGTATTTAAGATAATATTTTACTTTTTTTAATATTAAATATAAAATTTATTCATTTCCACATTTATTTTCTATATCTTTTAATTTAATTTTATATCTTTTTTATTTACTTTTTGTATTTATAAAAAAATTTCTTATTGAAATATGACTTGATGGGTATAATAATTATATTAGATTGTATTTGATATCATTTTCTGTGTTGAATACAATAGTCATGAACTGAGAATATTTTTTGCATCAAGTTTAAAGACATAACATTGAGTCAGTTACTGCTGGTATTAGTAAAAACCACATGAATCCTACAAAAGTTGCCATGCTAGTGGAGGCATTGCTTCCCTTGCAACGTTACATTATTAGACCTTCACAATTATATTGTTAAAATATTGTGTGCAGGTGCAACTTGCATGATCTTTCAAATTGAGTAGGCCATGGAATTAGTGCTTCTTAGAAGAAGTCCTCTCAATCACATATAAGCTTGCTTTATAACTCAGTAATAACGTTCTTAGGGCATCCACCCTTCATTCAACCTCTTTATTACACCCCCATCCACAATGAAGGTGTAATATATTTAACCCTGCAGTTTGCGTCTATTATACGCAGAATGCATCTGAAGGCTGCCAACCTTTGGCAGCCTTTAAGTGTTTTTTTTTTATTATAATAAAGTAGTTAATTAAATAAAAAACTTTTAAAGTCTTTTGCTAAATAAAAGTTACCGTCTCTTCCATTGCAACGGTAACTTTTTTTTTTTTTTTTACATTATTACTTCTTTTTCAATTGTTTTAAATTATGTGATGAAGTTATATTAATTAGATAAAATATTTTAAGTATTGAGTACTTGTTTAATAATTAATTACTTTTTAAAAATAGCAACGTAAAGAGCTAGAAAAATATATATTATTTTTTAGATAATTATTTATTTTTTGTAATATTAAAAAAATTTGGAAAAGTAGAAATATTTTCGGAGTTAATAAATTATTTTTTAAAACTAATGATATAATTTTTTAGAATATAAATTTATTTATATATTAGATAGATATTATAATTTATTAAAATAAATATGTAATTGAATGTGAATTCATGCTTTTATACTCTTTAAAGTGTAATTTATAATAAAAAATAATGTAATGAAAGTAAAAATAATAAAATAATGATGTGAGATATGAATTGAACTCTAAAGAGTGTAAATCATTGTAGGCAGGCGCTGGCAATGTTAATTGAATGATTGTTGAGCATTTATTACTTTACCACACAAATTGAAGGTGGGTGACAAGGATTAGAGAGAACTGATTAATCTGGTAGGACTTTAGCAGCTAGCCGATTGTCTTGGCTGGAACATATCTGTTGCCATAATAATTGTAGGCCATAAGGTAGCTCACAAGAACCACATTACCTCGCAAATGAGTGTGATACTCTGAGACGTCGTCATCTAAATTGCTTTGAACTTGACAATCCATTTAACTATTTAAGTTTGATAGCATGTTTTTTGTTATAGTCGCTGTGATATGTAATAATAATGGAAATGTCAGGATTTAATGATAATAATAAATTGCTTATGTACAAAATTGTAAAATATTACAAAATAAAAAATATTAATATAATTAACTAAAATTAAGAATTACAATAAATTAATAGACCAAAAACATCATAAATAAAGACATAATATTTATAGTTTTTGTTCAAACTTTACAATCAATTTAATTAAGCAATATTTATAAATAAAGAGAATAAGGTTGTTAGAATAGTGGCTCTTGCTCTAGTCTAACTTGAATAGGCAATGTAATAGTCTCGAATGTATCATGCGTTGGACCACATTTTAAAGACATATTCGCTACATTTTTAATATTACATTGCTGGTTAAAAATTTTTACTGCTGAACTTTTAAAATACGAAGAATTTCAGAAAGATAGTTGTCTTAGTGAGAGCCATATCCGATTTCTTTTTCTGTGTTGAAAATTTAGGCTTCCCGTTTTCATAACTTAAAACTTTGGTACGAGGAGCAAGTTCATGGGTTGTTGGTGGAAAGATATGATCATCGGATACGGTCAATTTACTTAAAAGTTGATCACCATGCAGCAGATCAAGTCTTCTTAAGACAGTATTATACTTGTCCTTAAGATTTATGAAGCCCGTTAATCAATGCATGTATTACTAGGGTATATTTAAGCAGATTGAAGATCATCTCTATTCTCAGGGCTATATTTTAGAGTACTTCATCGAGGAACCAATAAAAAATGCTACCATGAAAACCTGATGTCAGCATTCTTTGTTATTATTTATCTTCAATTTCTTTTAAAGAGTGAAAGCTCAGCTTTGCTTAGGCTCCTTTCTTTTTGGAAATGGAACTCTTAAGCAATCTCTGTTAAAATTTTGAAACTAAATTAGGGGACAGTGTCTTTGTAGAATTAGATGATATAAATTCAGTATTGGCTATTCAGGTTATGCTTGTGTGGCTGGGGTCATTAATCTTTTTCTGATCTACGGACTTCATTGATATAATATCAAAGAGTAGACTTTTTTTGTGATTGTTGGTGAAGGAATGGGACGACATCGTCAGAGATTCACTGTGAAATTAACCTTAAACCGCATTAATGAGAGAAAAAGTTTGTGTGAAGTCAATCATTTTGTGTGAAAATTTTCAATTTGCTGTTTATATGTGGTTACTTAGGATACTTTCGGTTTGATTCTTTGCAGTTAACGTACTTCAAGTGCGGTGGAGTTTCACTCGGTGTTGGTATGCAACACCATGTGGCTGATGGTTTTTCTGGTCTACATTTTGTGAATACATGGTCAGATATGGCTCGTGGTCTTGACCTTTCTATTCCCCCTTTCATTGACCGAACCCTACTCCGTGCCAGAGACCCACCTCAACCGGCATTTGATCACATTGAGTATCAACCTCCTCCACCGTTGAAAGGTTCTGTAGAAACCTCAAAACCAGATAGCAAAACTGTCTCCATGTTCAAGTTGACAAGGGATCAACTTAACACCCTGAAAGCCAAGGCGAAGGAAGGTGGGAACACTATCAGCTATAGCTCGTATGAGATGTTGGCGGGTCATGTGTGGAGGTGTACTTGCAAGGCTCGTGGACTTGCTGATGATCAAGAAACCAAGTTATATATTGCTACCGATGGGCGGTCCAGATTGCGCCCTCCACTTCCACCTGGTTACTTTGGCAATGTGATCTTCACGGCGACACCAATTGCAGTAGCAGGTGAAATGCTATCAAAGCCAACTTGGTATGCTGCAGGAAGGATTCATGATGCATTGGTTCGTATGGACGATGATTACTTAAGGTCAGCCCTTGATTACCTTGAACTTCAGCCTGACTTATCAGCTCTTGTTCGTGGGCCGCATACTTTTAAGTGCCCAAATCTTGGGATTACAAGTTGGGTCAGGTTGCCCATCCATGATGCAGATTTTGGATGGGGCAGACCCATATTCATGGGGCCTGGTGGGATTGCATACGAGGGTCTATCGTTTATCCTGCCCAGCCCAACCAATGATGGGAGCTTGTCAGTGGCCATTTCATTGCAAAGTGAACACATGAAACTGTTTGAGAAGTTCATCTATGAGATTTAAGAAATTGCCCGCTGCTGTCAATTTCACTTAGCATCAGATTTATTTTTTTTAAAAAAAATCCTTGGTGACTGTGTATCAAAGTCTTCCTCCAAACACTAGTGCTTATGTGAGGAAGACATTTCGGGGTTTATGGGTTGATGTTGTATGCCTGTGCCACATATATGGACTTTTGCGAAGAGAAAAATTGTATTTCTGATGTAATACAGCAATGATATATTTGGTTACAATAAGGAATAGAAAATGGAATCTTAATTTTAGGTAAATATTTTAATATTTTAATTTGCTATTTTTTAACATACAAGAGAGGGAAATTAAATATTAATAAAATTTCCAGAATTAGTTCTAAATATAATAATTTTATATTTTATTTGTAAATGAATTAATTTAAACAATGCGATTTCAAAAATAGTGAAACATTTTAATCTTTTAATATTTTATTTAAAATTTTTAAAATAAATTAAAACATCAAACATTGAAAATTGAATAAAAGTTTTATTTTTATTTTATTTTTTTGATATACAATGTGCTCTAATAATAATGTGGTTGAATGCTGAGAGTTTCTAATGTGGTTGTTTCGTAATAATAATAATAATCATAATAATAATAATAATAATGTGGCATTAATTGATACAATATTTTTTTTAAGAAAAATATAACTGCTTAATGTAAAGAATTTTTTTTTTTTTTTTTTTTTTTTTGTGGGTCGAACTTGAAGTAGAGATTGCTATTAATAATAGTAGTATTTCTCCTCAAAAATTTGGGAAGACTTTGACCAAACTGTTGGCCCGTGAACTCTTTTGGCTTTGTCCTGTGTTTTGCTTTTGGAGAAACAGTTCAAGCATTCATTGAACAAAACCAACACTCCCTTTTTGCTAAGTTACAAGAAACAATCAAATGGCAACCAAAAAAAAAAAAAAAACGTTGTAGACTCATTAACAAATCATACACACCAATAATAACAACAAACCAGTTCAAAAAAAAAAAAAAAACTCAAGTAGTTGAAGCAAGCTTGCAAAAGCTACCAAACTCTGCCACGATCAGAAGACACCAAAGAGGTTCACTAGGCAAAAATTTACCATAATCCTAAGATGGGAAAAAATATAAGAGCCAAAGCAGAACTCACACACACCATGGTGGGCGACACAAAGAAAGAAGGCCTTGCTGTTAAGGCTGCAGCATTTCTTCTACTAGTATGAGGACCGTGAACAATATTAGCACCCCCATAAGTTCCCTTCCCTTTCTGTCCCTTGATTGAGTGGAAAACTTCTTGGTTTCCCTTCAGTTCATCTTCCCCATGCAATCTCCTGATTCCATTTGGACCTGCAGAACAGAAAATTTAGTGCAACATTAAAACCTTGGCCTGTGAAGACAAAACGAGTTACTAGCTCCTAGTTCCTACCATGAACTTGTCCATGTTTAACAGGTTCTGATAGGGTGAAATCTTCATGTTGTGATGTGGGTGTGTCTTCAAATACCATGTTTGATATGGCATGACCACATAATATAATAAAGAACCATGCAAGAAAAGTAACCTTCATTTTCTCAAATGCGTTTCTAGTGGCTGAAAGAGGGGGAGGTGGTGTAGGGTACGGGAGAGTTACGACCTGTTCTGATAGAGCATAGAGTAAGGGGATGATATAGATTTGAGAAGTAGATAGCTCCAGAAATTTTTTTTTCCCCAGAGAATTGAAAGAAATGTGATCTTAAACGTGTGAGAGAATAAGAGAGTGGGCCATCCAAGACAGGGTACATCAACAAAAATTTAAAAAAGAGGATTCTCTGAATATATAAAAAAAAGAAAAAAAAGAAGAGGATTCTCAGCACGTGATAGCGTCAAAGAAGAGCAAAATCTTTTGAAGGTATCGTAGCAGCATTCCATTCTATTGCTTTGCCAGATTAGCATTCATAAACTGCCAATTTAGTGCATTGTGTGACATGAATAAGATGACGAAGTTCTATTGGAATCTGTAGAGGCAGTGCAGTTGAATTCTTGAATTTTTACTTTTCCGCTTTTGAGAAGAGAATTCTTGAAATTAATTGATGATATCAAGAGCAATTTGTTGTAATATTTTTTTTTTCTTGGCGTAGACAGTGTTTTGGTTGATGGTTGGAAAGAAAATCTGAAAATCCGAACTAAAAAATTTGTTTAACCAGTTTGCTGGCCTTTGATTTTGATTTTAAGATTTTTTTTTGATAAAATAGCTCTAATTTAATTAACTGAATCATGAACTTCTTCATTTTTGGAAGATCAATTACTATGTTCTAAATATAGTTAAAATAAAGATGAAAGTTCCATTTGTTTTTAAAGGAATGTATACATCTGAATCGATTTAGAAAATTATAAAAATCAGAAAAACTTTATATTTATATTATTTTTTATTAAATATGAAAAATATATTTTAAAAAATAATTGTGTATTTAAAAGGAATATATTTTCTAAAAAAAATAATCTAATACTGCAAATTATTAATGATGGCCACTAATTGAGACCGATCAATAATAAATGCCAATAATCAAAGATGACTATTGATTAATAAATATATTAATAAGTATGTATTTATACTATTTTTCCTCATTTATGTATTTATACTTTTTTTTTCTCACTTTGGTGAGTTTGCTAGTATTTCTTCCTCTTATAAAAAAAAGTTATTTTCTTCAAAAATAATTTATTTTTTAAAAAAATATGTAAAATATTCTTCATTAATTATTGTTAATTATGTTAAATATAAAAAAATATGAAAAATATTTTTTCACAATCTAAAAAAATTATTTTCCCGAGCTACACAAAAGTGTAGTTGTCTCTTGAATAAAGAGATTTAAACTTGAGGTTTGCAGGCTTTTACCATTAGAATGTGTCACTTTGGAGACGCATTAAGGCTATATTAATTTTATGGAAAATAATTTACTTATAAAAATATATAAAAAATATATATATTTTTAGTGTTTTAAATGTAATATTACTTTTTATTTCAAAAAAAATATTACTTTTTATTTTTAAGTTTATAGTAAAATTTAGAATACAAATACTTTATGTTTATATTATATAATATTTTAAAAAAATTAATTAAAAATAAAAATAATTGATATATGCCAGTGGTGAAAAACTACACTTTTATGTAATTTTCTTATTTAGATAAATTTATTAAATTTTAAAAATAATTTTTTTAATAAAAAAGAGAAATATTTTTTCTTAAAAATTATTTAATTTTTTATTAACAAAAAATATTTTCTATTAATTAATTTTTAAGCACACTAAACATCAAAAAGAATACGAAAAAAAAAATTTTGTATCTTTTTTTCCCCTTCGTATCTCATGGTGGGTGGCAGACTTATTACTTATTTGCCCTTGTAATTCACTGTTTGAGATAAACTCTGTCTTCATATGCTGAGAATGAAAGGCATGCGTATTTAATAATTTTTAACTGTTTTAATTAAAATCAACAGAAAAGATCAGGTTCCTCTATTGGATGATATAACAGTGGTTAAATCTTTTTTGGTACCGAATGCTTATCCAAAATTAAATTCGCCTGTTGTGCTTGGCTGCGTGCTGAACAAGGATGCAAGAGAACCCGATGCTCTCATTTTTTATTTTTTTTTTAATTATGCAGTAATGTGTTTTTAGATTTTATTCACTATATTTTTCTCTTTGAATGGATTCAAGCAAAATTATTTAGGTTGGATTCAAAACTTTGAGTAATTCCTTGGAATGCGTAATTGGAAATCTTAATCTATATCAAATTTGGCCTAATGATAGTTTGACAGTTAAATTACAGTAAGTTCAAAGATTCAAAATTCTATGCTTAAAGTAAATGCCATTGATCGACAGTTTGTTCTAAAACAATGACACATTCTAATATTATTTATTTCAGTTTTTTTCTGAGAGAGTCATATTAACACAGTCATTTAACCCAAAAAGAGATGGAATACAATTCATACCTCAATTACAGTGAAGTAGATGTCTATGCTCAGTGGCCAATGCTTATGGACAGGACAAAGATTGTGTTTTCAGTAGTGAAATGGGTTGACTTTGTTTTTGTTTGGCATTGTGTCGACAGGCTTGGATATAGCCCTTCCATGATCTCCAGCATTGCAGAGAGAGAGAGAGAGAGAGAGGCAGAGAGAGATGTTCCTGTACTAACCAGAGATTACTCCTGCTACATCAAGTGTCAGGACCAAATATTAGATATGGGTCCTTCGCTAAAGAAAACAAAAATTAATAAATAATGTCCTGCCTTACTCTATTAAACAAGAAGCTTGAGCTTTCCCACAATATAAACATACATAAATATAAATATACATATATATATATATATACACACGCACACACATATACAGATATTTCTAGCCCACATATATATAAAGCTATTTCTAGCCTATATATCTGATTGCAGCAGACTGTTGTATTTAATTTATACACAATGTTACAATCACTGATATAAATGCTGAGATTCACCGATACAACTTATTAACTGTAGGCAATTATTTATTCAAATTTATCCATTGATGCTCGTCCGGATCTCTTGCTTCGTTGGTCTGTAGGAAGCTCGGTTTCTAGCGGTTATCACTTTTTATTTTACTTTGCATCATATAGTTGTGATTTAATTTTGTTCGTTCTTGCTCATACTAGCAGTAAGCTAGGCACTTAAAAATTAGTATTGAAACGAAGAATTCCTTGAAATCTGTAACATTATTGTTTGTTAGTGCTGAGTTTGATTCTGTCAAGGAGGATGCCGCTGTTGCTGTCATTATCCTCAACCAAAGAAGGGAGAACATAGGTGGTCTTTCTTCTAGGAAGCAAGCTTTTTCCAAGTTGCAAGCAGATGCAATGGCTCTTCCCTTAGCCCTTAAATTAGCTGTAGACATTCAGCTTTCAAATTTCTGCTGTTTTTTTGGGACAATGTTTGTACAGTTCGTTGTTTTGATACTCCTGAAGGACCTGTTGGTCGGGAGATTTATGGAGATATACTCCAAGAAAAACAGACTCGATTTTAACTAATGCTAGGGTTGTTTTTCTCCCTAAAGCTAGGAACAAGCTGGCTGTTTGGCTGGCAAAAACCTTAAGGAAAGGGAGTATTAATTTTGCTTGGGTGGCTTCTCCACCTTTTGCTTTACCTCAAGCATCGTATTCCTTTGTTTTCAGTTAATGAATATTTTTCTTGCTCCAAAAAAAAAAAAAAAAAAGAAAATCAACATCATTGTTTGCATTTATTGTGCAATTTAAGTCGAGTTCACGATGTGAAAGTGCACATTCATCATGAGGAAAGGAACTCACAATCAGACATTTAAGAGAGTTAAAAATAGTAGCAGAAGACAATGGACATGGAAACAAAAACAACTCTTTATTTCAGGTGACAAAATAAAACATACATACGTAAATATTTCTCTCTTCATTCCTCAACTACAGAATTAATTCATAAAAACAGAGGAAACAGAGCACAGTTCAAAAACAGAACCTCCAAAATAAACAAATTTTTTTCAATCCTCAATCAACCTCCTCAATCTTTGGCCCCGCCCCAGAACCACCAGAGCTAGCATTTTCATACCCACTTCCCGACTGCGAACCGCAACCCATTGGAACATCTCCACCAGCACCACCTTGATACATCTTTGAAATGATTGGATTGCACATGTTCTCCAATTCCTTCAATTTGTCCTCAAATTCCACCACTTCCGCCAGTTGGTTCCGATCTAGCCATTCAATTGTCTCATCAATTGCCTTCTCAATCTTTTGCTTGTCTGCTGAATCTAATTTACCTGAAAATTTCTCATCTTTCACTGTGTTTCTCATATTATAAGCGTAGTTCTCTAGCGCGTTCTTCGCTTCCACCTTCTTCTTCACTTGCTCATCCTCTGCCTTGTACTTCTCTGCCTCTCGCACCATTCTTTCAATCTCTTCCTTGCTCAACCTTCCTTTGTCATTGGTGATTGTGATCTTGTTCTTCACTCCTGCAGTCTTATCCTCCGCAGAGACATTCAAGATTCCATTCGCATCAATGTCGAAGCATACATTGATCTGAGGAACACCTCTTGGCGCTGGAGGGATGCCCTTAAGCTCAAATGTGCCAAGAAGATTGTTGTCCTTGGTTCTTGCTCTTTCTCCTTCATACACTTGGATAAGTAGACTGGTTTGGTTATCGGCGTAAGTAGAGAAAACTTGCTCTTTCTGGGCTGGAATTGTTGTGTTTCTTGGAATCAAGACTGTCATGACACCTCCAGCAGTCTCAATTCCAAGGCTAAGAGGGGTGACATCAAGGAGAAGCAAGTCTTGAACTTTCTGATCTCCTTCACCACTTAATATTGCAGCTTGGACAGCAGCTCCATATGCGACAGCTTCATCGGGGTTAATGCTCTTGCAGAGCTCTTTCCCATTGAAGAAATCTTGCAGAAGTTGCTGAACTTTTGGAATTCTTGTCGACCCACCAACAAGAACAACATCATGAACCTGACTCTTATCGATCTTGGAGTCTCGAAGACATTTCTCCACAGGTTCCATGCATTTTCTAAACAAGTCCATGTTCAGTTCTTCAAATCTTGCTCTAGTAACGGTGGCGTAGAAATCAATGCCTTCATATAAAGAATCAATCTCGATAGTGGTCTGCGTATTCGAAGAAAGAGTCCTCTTCGCCCGTTCGCAGGCAGTCCTTAACCTTCTCAAAGCTCTAGCATTAGTACTGATATCCTTCTTGTGCTTCCTCTTAAACTCAGCAACGAAATGATTAACAAGTCTATTATCGAAATCCTCTCCACCGAGGTGGGTATCTCCAGCAGTAGCCTTAACCTCGAAAATCCCTTCTTCAATAGTCAATAGCGAAACATCGAATGTTCCACCACCAAGATCGAAAATCAGCACATTCTTTTCGCCAGACCTGGACCCTTTCTTGTCCAAACCATAAGCAATAGCAGCAGCAGTAGGCTCATTAATAATCCTCAAAACATTAAGCCCAGCAATAGAACCGGCATCCTTAGTAGCCTGCCTTTGAGAGTCATTAAAATAAGCAGGAACGGTGATGACAGCATTCTTCACATTATGACCAAGATAAGCCTCAGCAATCTCCTTCATCTTGGTAAGCACCATCGAAGAAATCTCCTCAGGTGCAAACTGTTTCTCCTCACCTTTGTATTGCACCACAATCATAGGCTTGTCGCCAGGACCAGGAACCACCTTAAAAGGCCAGTGCTTCATATCGCTCTGGACAGA